>JAWPHD010001641.1:0-304231 GCA_037043455.1 Cyrtodaria siliqua
AAAGCTGTTGACAGGGTTGAATGGGAATGGATTAAGAAATAATTAGAAAAGTTTGGCTTTGGGACTACTTTTATCAATTGGATTTATATGATGCTAAAGTTTGCAAAAATGGAATGAAGAAAGATATTCTTTTATTTCAGAAAACGAACTGCTGAGAAAATTGAAGCATAGACATAACTGGATCTCAGAATGGTCGATAATAAAATCCTCAATACCCAACAGTATCAGAATGCGATGATAACGGGAGTCTTTTCACAAAAAAGAAGACAACTTAGTTACTGGTCCTTTGAGATCTTTGTGGCTTTAAAGTAGAATATCGCTTAAGCCGTTGCTAGGAGGCGAGAGAGGTGTTGCACCTAACATTACCGCTCATGAACAGACTCAATAAAACCGAGTCTGCTACTTTTATAACTTGCTTGTGTTTATTGCTTCCAATGATCCCCTTTTCAGTATTTATTATCATTCACACTAGCGTTTGTTTGGTGCTGTGTGGCGGCCGTAAAAAATTGCCCCGACTACAAATCAGTAGTGTTTTTACTTACTGGTCCTTTGAGATCATTAAGCCCAATCTTTGTGGCTTTAAAGTAGTATAATATCGCTTAAGCCATTGCTAGGAGGCGTGAGAGGTGCACTTAGTATTAAACTCATGAAACCAAGGCTGCTATTTTTATCTCTTACTTGTGTTTGTTGCTTACAAGGGATCCCCTTTTCAGTATTTATTAGTAGGCAATAATCTTGTAAGTTCTAAAACTAAAATTATCACAGAGTAGAATCTGCTCAGAAGCTGAAAAAGTAAACGCAGAATCAAACTGGGAACGACATCTACATGTATATACAATTCAGTAAGGAGCAGTTTGGTCCAAGCGGTTCCAATAGAAGTTTTTGCACAATGCCATCTTTACAGAACATAGATTAAATGGTATGAAAGAGAGGAAACACTATCACACCAGTTCTTTAATTGTGAAGTACTACAACCCATATTGCATAGCATTGAAACAATCATTACGGATTGAAATACTTGAAACTGATTTGGAAAACATGTCATTAAACGATGTAAAAGAGTATGAGAGTGGACCTTTTGAAATATTGCAGTCTCGGTTTGATTGAGACTGTTCATGAACGGTAGTGAAATATGCTTGCTCCCGCTCACACATATTGTATATTGCCACTTTCCGAGGAAGAGTAATTTAGTAAATGCGTTTATATACGAAACAAAATGGAACTTTGCAAATTCAGGAAGGTGAAGTTGATAACATGAACACAATGGCTGATAGATCATTTCACGAAAAATCATAAATACAATATCATCTAAAATGTCTTAATCCGATATTAGAAAATAAAACAGCGATCAATTATGATTTAGTAGAAATGACTGCAATTTACAACACTTTGGTTGTTGCCATTTTCCTCATTTTTGGGGTAAATACTGCAAATTTTAACTAAATGTTCTCTAACTTGAATTTCGTTTCGTAGAGAATCGCCAAAATCCATGCTGTTATTATTGTGCTACCATTATTAATATTAATAATAATATTATTATTATTATATGGGAACATTTTTTCCTAATATATAATTGCAAGCGTTTGCTGTCCTTTAACTTGAATTTCGTTTCGTCAAGGTAAAGAAAATCGGCTAGAGCTAGCACACGTATTGAAAAAAAACGAACTGAATATTTATGGAGTATAGTGAACGAATAAATTGAATTAAATAGATCAAATGAATGGATGAATGAATGAATGAATGAATGAATAATTGATCGAAGAACGAACAAATGAATGGATGAATGAACGCACGCTTGAATAAATGAATGAATGCATATTAAAACATACATATGTATATATTCGCTAGTTTTCTAAAACATCTAGATCATGTGTCCGCATCTAAGCCACTGTTTGTAGGTAGGGACAGTCCCGGTCGCTTATGGTTGCTTACATGTAGGCATATGAATTAAAAAAGTGTCATAATTAAACTGTCTAAGTTCGAGGACATATAAATGAATGAATTAATCTGAATGAAACACTGACAAATCTGATTATATAATCCTGGTTGTTATTTACTGGTTATATGTTATTGTTTATTGTACGGTGTGAAAGAGGGATGGCTCCCCGACTCTTACATACCTATGACGGTGAAATAAACGGATTTCCTCACAGAAACTAAAAAACAAAAAACAAAACAGGCCCTCATGTGCCTCTTGCTGAACATTTACCTCAAGAGATTGAAAGGCTTCGGGTTTCTGGTTGACTGTGTTCTGTGAAAGCTACATTTCCTGTTCGACTTTTATACCTACTTTTAACACTGCAATCCGCTATTTAAACATTGGATTGGGAATATAATCATCGGTTTCCAAATGTTGTAGTCTTAGTTATTTTCAGCTTTAATCTGATGTTCCCTCAGGTTGTCTGGAATGTTATATTACTGGATATTATCTTGTACTCTAGTATTTGTACCATCGATCGTAATTATCAAGTGAACTGTAACTCACACAAACTGTGATTAACTCTTTGCCTTGGAAGAAAGATAAAACTATCGGACAGCGAAAGCAGCATTCAAGGACGACAGTCAACCACAAAACACAAAAACAAACACGCAAACAAACAATCGAGAAGGCAAAAGTAATAAAAAATGAAAACGACATCACAAACACAAAAGGTCGACAATAGGGCTACCGCCTTGGAACGGTCAGTGGCAACAAAGGTCACTGGGGGGGTTAAATCGGTTCTAGGGTGCAACAAACCTCACACTTACCCTACTGTCATCCCATTAAAACAGGACAGTGTAAATAAAGAAATTTATTTTTCCTTAGCTCTATACTAGTCTTGTACCATCTGTATCTTTATACGCCTAGATTCGTTTTTCTTCGGGATTACATTTAAACTCTTGCAATAAATTATCATTATA
Organism: Cyrtodaria siliqua; assembly: GCA_037043455.1. Taxonomy (NCBI): domain Eukaryota; kingdom Metazoa; phylum Mollusca; class Bivalvia; order Adapedonta; family Hiatellidae; genus Cyrtodaria; species Cyrtodaria siliqua. The sequence goes on from JAWPHD010001641.1 coordinate 2,902, forward strand.
CAAATAAGTGGTCACCGTTTCCAGTTTCAGTAACAATCATGAATTTATATGGTGGGAATGAAACACTTATCAAAAGTTTGATTCTCTATTAGCGAATTGTCAAATGGGATTCGTTTGTATGAAAGGTTATTGCATTTATTCGGCGTAATATTACTTGGAACGAGTTGTTTTGGCAAAGGACGATGAGCTTGCGAGTCGTCCTGCGTCAAATAAATGAGTTCCAAGTAATATGTTGTCTTACAAATTCAATATTAAATCATTTTATTGTATACTTCCTCTTGATCGATACAACGTGTTAATTTATGATTTTACATGGTGGGAATGAAACACTTATCAAAAGCTTGTTTCTCTATTAGCGTATTGTCAAATGGTATTCGTTTGTATGACAGGTTATTGACTTTTTTCGGCGTAATATTACTCGGAACGAGTTGTTTTGGCAAAGGAAGATGAGCTTGCGAGTCGTCCTGCGTCAAATAAATGAGTTCCAAGTAATATGTTGTCATACAAATTCAAAACAGGCTTCATTCCAACTTAACATCAGACGAGGTCAAGGCGACTGTCTTTAAATTTATATCAAATAAATCACCTGGTGAGGACTGACTGGTTGCTGAATGGTACCAGACCTTCTGGTACAAGGTCTGGTACCTAATAAAAAATGATTTTATGCAAGTTGAAAATCTTGATGTAACACTATTGTCAGCATCTCAGTGCAAAGGCCTACTTTCACTAATATACAAAAATGGATAAGATTATTGCAAAATGTTTCGCGGAGAGACTAAAACCGTTATTACCAAGCCTCATTTATTTCAATCAAAAGGGATACGTTAATGGTCGCTTTATTAGCGAAGCCAATATACTCATTTAAGAATTAATTGATTAAACCGACGCGGAAGATATTGAGGGATTAATAATATTTCTCGACCAAACCAAAGCTTTTGACAGGGTTGAATGGGAATGGATTAAGAAATAACTAGAAAAGTTTGGCTTTGGGACTACTTTTATCAATTGGATTTATATGATGCTAAAGTCTTCAAATACAGCCATTCAAACTAACGGTTCTATTTCAGAATATCACGAGATCTATTAAACAAGGATGTCCGGTCGCACCGATTTTATATATACTGCAGGCAGAAGCAATGGCAAGCGCCGCTTGAAAATATAAAAACATCAAGGGAATCCCCCTACCTGTACATGATAGTGTTCAGTTAGAAGCAAAAGTAAGCCAATATGTCGATGACACACAGCTCTTCACATCCAATTAAAGGTCTCTTCCTCACATATTTGATCATTTAAACATGTATGAAAAAGCATCTGGAGCTTAAATGAATACAGAAAAACAATCGGTCTCTTTATGGCAGACTTTTAAAAAACAAAAAGTCCACATTTAAAAACATTAATTGGACTAAAACTTTTGTTACAAACTTCGGAGAACGTCATGGTTATAATATCGATAACAATGCAATTTGGCTGGAAAAAATTAACAAAATAAAAAACTGTGTTCAAGTTTAGAAATCAAGGGATCTCATATTAAACGGCAACATTTTAATATTGAAAACGTTTGTGTTATCGAAGATAAATTTCGAATTTGAAATGCGAGGAATTCCCGAAAATATATAAGAGAAATACAAAATATTATGCTTAATGTTGTTTGGAGCAATAACAGTCTACTAGTCTCGAAAGCAACAATTTGCCAACAACGCGTCAAAGGTAGTCTCGATATGATAGATACGGAAAAGGTTGATTAAAGTATGAAAATAAACACGGCATATAAAATAGACTCTCTAACCTTGAACACTGGAATGCCATTAGCTATCTTAAGGTAGCTGATACTAAATTTGCACAAACTATTTTCTATGTAGCTGCTCATCAACTGTCGGCATCTTGAACCAGCTAAATGTAACACTATTTTATATGAATACCATAACTACGTGGGTTGCTTTCCGCAAGCTGTTTACACCGCAAACCACTGATCATGTTCGAAAATTAATCTTCCTTTGCTAGGGAACCATGAAATAATTTTTAGAAAAAAGCCAATGTTTTTAGTTCGTTTTCAAAACTTACTTCACATCACCTTCGAGTATATGGAATGGAGAAAGATATTCTTTAATTTCAGAAAACGAACTGATGAGAAAATTGAAGTATAGACATAACTGGATCTCAGAATGGGCAATAATAAAAACTCCAATACCCCAACAGTATCAGAATGCGATGATAACGGGATTTTTTTTCACAAAACAGAAGACAACGCTCAACTTAGTTACTGGTTCTTTGAGATCATCAAGAAATATAAAGAGATCGGACAAGGAAAGTAGCATTCAAGGAGGACAGTCAACCACAAAACACAGAAACAAACACGCAAACAGACAAACAAAAAGGCAAAAGTAATAATAAAAGCAAACGACATCACAAACACAAAAGGATTGACAAAAGGGCTACCGCCTTGGAACGGTTGGCGGCAAAGTAGGCCACTAGGGGTTTAAACCGGTTCTAGGCTGCACCAAACCTCACATTTACCCTACTGTATTCCCATTAAAACAGGACAGTGTAAATAAGGAAATCCCCGCCATGATCTAATCTCTAACCAAGGAGGCAGCATCAATAGGCAATATAAGTAAAACACAATTATGCTCGTGTAAATATAATACAAGAAAACAATAGCCTAGAAAGCCACAATGAAGGTACTCAATGACTTGGCAGAAGCCAGAGCAACAAGAGCATAAACCATTAAGGGCACGACAAGACAGATCATAGACAAACGCCACCGTCCCAATGGGCTTTAGGTAGGCGTCATCATAGGGCCCATAGCCTATCCGGTCATCGTACACTTAAAGAGGAAAGCATAGTGGCGAACTGTAAAAGGGTCCACCAGCAAGCATGCAGTACGTTGCAAAATAATAGGGTCATAACCTCTTTTGACAAACTGTTTAACAAGTTAAACAAAGATAGTATGAAAGTGATCATGACCAAGAATCTTACGAAGTTTATAAATCACATCACCATATAAGTCAGGTTTTGATAGTCCTTGTCGCAGAAGAGTCCTTAAATTACTTTTATATTTGGAAAAAAAATCAAGGTTACGATAATAAAATTTTGCAAAGGTTTACGAAGTTTATGGTAACGGTAACCCTGATTGAGTAGCTTTTTAGTCATACAAAGATTACGAATATTAAAGTCCTCAACTCGAGTATAAGCTCTTGAAAAATGAATAAGCTGAGACACATACACCCCATAAGAAGTTGCCCTGGGAACATCACCATCCAAGTGGGGGTAATTCTTTGTGGCTTTAAAGTAGACTATCGTTTAAGCCGTTACTAGGAGGCGAGAGAGGTGTTGCACTGAACATTACCTCTCATGAACAGACTCAATAAAACCGAGTCTGCTACTTTAATATCATGCTTGTGTTTGTTGCTTCCAAGGGATCCCCTTTTCAGTATTTCTTATCATTCACACTAGCGTTTTTTTAGTGCTGTGTGGCGGCCGTAAAACGTTGCCACTACCACAAATCAGTAGTGTTATTACTTACTGGTCCTTTCAGATCACAAAATAGAAGACATTGCTCAAGTTACTTGTCCTTCGAGATCATCAAGCCCAATCATTGTCGCTTTAAAGTAAAATATCGCTTAAGCCGGTGAACAGAATCAATACAAGAGGTCAATGACCTTGAAGCTCTACTGATTGATTTTGATTTCAGGAAGTAGTCGCTACAGACTTGTTTTTTGAAAATCTATTTTTAACCGTGGCGGCCATCTTGAATTTCCGGCCGACCTGAAATTTTGCTAGGATCAATTAGACATTAAGAGCAACATTCCTGTGAAGTTTCATGAAAATCCGTCAAGTAGTTTCAGAGAAGTAGTCGCTACAAGTTTTCATTATATAACTCTATGTAAACAAAGATGGCCGCTGGTAGCCATGTTTAACGTCAAATCAAAACGATTTTCGACAAAGACCAACATCATGTCATACTGATCATTTTAGAAAAAGTCCCATATCAAAATCTCTTGTAGTTTTGAAGAAGAAGTCGCTACAAACTTATTTATTTTAAATCTATTTTTAGCTGTGGCGGCCATCTTGAATTTTTGGCCGACCTGAAATTTTTCTAGGATCAACTAGACATCAAGAGCAACATTCCTGTGAAGTTTCATGACACTCCATCAAGTAGTTTCAGAGGAGTAGTCGCTACATGTTTTTACTATATAACTCTATGTAAACAAAGATGGCCGCTGGCAGCCATGTTTACGTTGAATCAAAACGATTTTTGACAAGGATCAACATCATGTCATGCTGATCATTTTAGAAAAAGTCCCATATCAATATCACTTATAGTTTTGAAGAAGTAGTCGCTACAAACTTGTATTTTTAAACTCTATTTTTAGCTTTGGCGGCCATCTTGGATTTCACATCAACATGAATGTTTGCTAGGATCAACTAGACTTTTATGGGCAACATTTCTGTAAAGTTTCATGAATATCCATCCAGTAGTTTCAGAGGAGTTGTCGCTACAAATATAAGTTTACGGACAGACAGACGGACAGACAGACGGACAGACGGACAGACGGACGATGAACGCCGCACCACGGCATAAGCTCTGCTGATCTCTGATCAGTAGAGCTAAAAATATATGTTTAGCCGTGGTGGCCATCTTGAATTTCCGGCCGACCTGAAATTATGCTAGGATCAACTAGACATCAAGAGCAACATTCCTGTGAAGTTTCATGAAAATCCGTCTAGTAGTTCAGAGGAGTAGTCACTACAAATGTTTACTATACAAACTCTATGTAAACAAAGATGGCCACTGGTGCCCAGGTTTAATTTTGATTCAAAATAATGTTCGACAAGGCTCAACATCATGTCATGCTGATCATTTTAGAAAATGTCACATATCAATATCACTTACAGTTTTAAAGAAGAAGTCGCTACAAACTTATTTTTTAAAAAATCTATTTTTAGCTGTGGCGGCCATCTTGAATTTCCGGCCGACCTGAAATTTTGCTAGGATCAATTACACATCAAGAGCAATATTCCTGTAAAGTTTCATGAAAATCCGACAAATAGTTTCAGGAGTAGTCGCTACAAGTTTTTACAATATAACTCTATGTAAACAAAGACGGCCGCTGGCAGCCATGTTTAACGTTGAATCATAATGATTTTCAACAATGACCAACCTCATGTCATGCTGATCATTATAGTTTCAGAGGAGTAGTCGCTACAAGTTTTAAATTCTATGTAAACAAAATTGGCCGCCATATTTAATGCCAGATCCAATAATTTTCAACAAGGATCTACTTCATGTCATGCTGATAAATTTAGAAAAAGTCCCATATTAATATCACTTATAGTTTTGAAGAAGTAGTCGCTACAAACTTGTATTTTAAAAATCTATTTTTAGCTTTGGCGGGCATCTTGGATTTCACATCAACATGAATTTTTGCTACGATCAACTAGACTTCATGGGAGACATTTCTGTAAAGTTTCATGAATATCCATCCAGTAGTTTCAGAGGAGTAGTCGCTACAAATAAAACTTTACGGACAGACGGACGGACAGACGGACGACGCATCACGGCATAAGCTCTGCTGATCTCCTGCTGATCTCCGATCAGTCGAGCTAAAAATGAAATGACAACCTTAAGAAAGAACTATAAAGAAGTTCTTGAACAAACCACTGCCATTGAATCGGAAGTTTTGCAATTGCAAACTCGGTGCCTCAGTGCTCTAACGCAAGCTGAGCAAGCAAAGTTACAGTTGCAAGAATTAGAAACAATTAAGGCTAACATGTCACAACTTCAGGAACAGTGCAACAATGAACGCAAGCAGAAAGAGCAGTTAAAATCTATAAAAATAAAATGGAAATGGATAAAAAGTCACTTATTGATGATATTAACTTGTTTTATGCAATTCAAAAACAACTTCGGAAAATGACAGAATTTAACAAGGAGGATCGTGAATCTCATCTGCAAATATTAGACTCTGCAGATGGAAACATAAAGGCGCTGTCATCTGCCGTCGGCCTTCTGAAATTTTCTCCACGACAAGGAAACCCTCATAAACAGAAATCACAATGCTACTGTGAGGACTGTGAGGACTGTGGAAGTAGTTCCTACCATCCTCCTCAGCGCGGGTGCCCGGCTGGTGATCATAATCCAAGTGTAAACTTTGTGACGGTGACCCTCACTTTGCAACTCTTTGCAAAAAGCCATTTGCTAAAACAACAGATAGTTACACATTCAATACTGCAGATTGGAGTCTAGCTTCCGAAGGACATTAAGTAGTGAATACTTCATACAGTAAATAAACATTCATTATACTTTAACATTACTTTGGGGACCAAAGTCTTCAAACCAGAGGGGAGTTTTTATGCTGCAAATATTTATAACAATTTGTAGTATAATATCATTGTTACTTTCATTTTATTTTTATTTTCAAACTTGGTAAATAATCTAACAACTTTTAAGTGCAATATGTTTTTGGTAACATATGCGGTCATAAATGTCAACTGTTTCTCATATTGTAAAAACATCATTGTTAAAAACCCTTGTAAATTTAACCTTTTGAATATCAATCAAGTTTGTTTGTAATCTTAATACAAACATATTGAGAGTTCGATTTCAAGTAGGAAATGCCAAGCCAACTTAATTGTTTGTTCCTGTATGTGTGAAAGTTACTTCATATAGCATGTGCTATGTTTGTCACCTAACTCAATTGTAACTTATAATCACTTTGTTTATTGTTTGTACATTCATAGTTATCATTCTGTTGTTCATAATAATAACTCAAACACCAAGCCAACGGTGTCAAAGATTTTAACTATAGTATTTAAGATGTAAAATTTAATGTTCGAAAACATAAGAAATAAGGAAGGAGTTAATGACAGTTAGTAAGGAGTTCATAGTCAATGTTTGGATCTACCAAGCAGATTGCAATTATCCGTCAAGATTATTGTAACTTGTTTAAATATTTTAAATATATGTTTGGGACAACTTTACCATCAACTTGTGCAACAGTGAATACATTTTGGACTTCTTAATTAAGTGGACATTACCGCTGTAAAAACTTCGTAGTGACTATTGATAGGATTGGTTCACCTTGTGTGTTCTTATTCGAACTGTGTTCCCAGTAAGGTAGTCTTGGAATTCAATACATTAACATCTTTCTGTTAATAGTGGCAGATTATTTTGAATAGTGTTATTTTGACATCACTACTTTTACATTGGTTATACATTGGTTATCAATATATATTTACATATTGATATGTGTGTCACCTTTGGTGTACATTCGAACTGGTTTCCCGTAATGTAGTTTAACTACCATTACATAGGCTATCAATATAAACTTGTGTTTTAAATATTTATCTGTGTGCTATTTTAACATTAATAAATATAAATTATAAACTTTCTATGAAACGTGTGTGTGAACAAATTTACAATTCCTCTACAACTACAAGTATCTGTCTAACTGAGCTTCAATTCCCCCAACACAACAATGACTCGTCACATGGCCCACATCGACGGCATAATAAAAGTACCAACTGACACTGATATAAATTTATGTTTATATGATTATGATGAGGATGGTTGTCTAGTCAATAGCATGCATAAAATGTGTAATGTGATATATGTTCATATTGTCATGTATAACGAACAAATATATGTAAGTTTTGAAATACAATTTGTTTACATATTTATGGAATCGGTTTGACTTTTGCCTTTAATTTTAGCTTGCGGGCTTCATTACTTACCGGACATACATGAAATATGGACTCTTAAAAACTCCTGGGATTTGTTCTGGTAGATTAGGATAACAAAACTGACAAATTAAACGAAACTTACTTGTCGTGCCATTGGTTTATTCTCTGACTGCTCTGGCTTCTGCCAAGTCATTGAGTACCTTCATTGTGGCTTTCTAGGCTATTGTTTTTTTGTATTATATTTACACGAGTATATTTGTGTTTTACTTATATTGCCTATTGATGCTGCCTTGTTGGTTAGAGATTAGATCATAGCGGGGATTTCTTTATTTACACTGGCCTGTTTTAATGGGATGACAGTAGGTTAAGTGTGAGGTTTGGTGCACCCTATAACCGGTTTAAACCCCCAGTGGCCTACTTTGCCACTGACCGTTCCAAGGCGGTAGCCCTATTGTCAACCCTTTTGTGTTTCTGATGTCATTTGCAGTTGTTATTGCTTTTGCCTTCTTGTTTGTCTGTTTGCGTGTTTGTTTCTGTGTTATGTAGTTGACTGTCCTCCTTGAATGCTACTTTCCCTGTCCGATCTTTTTATATTACTTTTATGTTAATGTTTGATGTTAATTTTGTTAGTCCTAATCTACAAAGAATCACAGGCCCATCCAATTACCCAGTGATTCTGAATGCTCCATATTTCATGGTCCACTCTCTATAAAGTCTGATATTTTCGTGTCACGTGACCACGCTCACTCCTGTGATTCTTGGTAGGTTAGGACTAACAAAATTAAAGGGACAATGTCCGTAACTTCGTGGGTCCCACTTTATTTACAAATAATAATTAATGCTTCTTTTTTTTCAAACTCACGAATGTATTACTAAAAACTTCTTAGGGTCTATGCTCATGTTTACATGTATACATTTCACTGAATAAAAGTCAAACGGTTATTGGTTATGTTCAATATCTGCTTACTTACGGACAGTGTCCCTTTAACATCAAACACCAACGCAAGTTTCGTTTAATTTGTCAGTTAAAAGTGGCGATTAATAGACCCAGCTTACATGCATTTTATCAAGTAAGTATGATGCCTTGTTGGTTAGAGATTAGATCATGGCGGGGATTTCTTTATTTACACTGTCCTGTTTTAATGGGATGACAGTAGGGTAAGTGTGAGTTTTGGTGCACCCTAGAACCAGTTTAAACCCCCAGTGGCCTTTGTTGCCACTGACCGTTCCAAGGCGGTAGCCCTATTGTCAACCCTTTTGTGTTTATGATGTCGTTTGCATTTTTTATTACTTTTGCCTTATCGTTTGTCTTTTTGCGTGTTTGTTTTTGTGTTTTGTGGTTGACTGTTGTCCATTGAATGCTGCTTTCCCTGTCCGATATTTTTTATCTTTCTTCAAATAATGATAAATAGTAAGATCTGCCTAACGTATCGTATGATACACCATGCATATAGTTTGGGCTAAATGTTTTACTGTGTACAAACGCAGTTTGGCATGGGTAATACACTGGTGTATTACGGAAAATAGGTCACGTCTGTATTTCACCCCCAGAAGCCATGTTATTGATAAATAAGGTTTTTCCGCACAAGTCCTCGCCGATTCTCGGGGCCTTGTTTCAGTAAAGGAGGGGGACCACAGGCCAATACTTGACGCTGAGATCATCTCTTCTGTAAAATGTTTGAGAATAATATATCAAGAGTTGTCAGTCATGCTTTTTATTCCGCATTATTTACAGATACTTAATTTTTCTAAAGAATTAAACTGCTCAATTATCGAAAATGTTAATTATCAAAAATGTGCATTATTTTTTTAAATGCCACTCATATTAAGATATTTCAAGTTAAAGTTATAAACAATATTAAACCTCATTGTTACAATTTCTATACCTTGTTTATATAATGTTGACATAATGTGACTCAACATTGAATTTTTTATTTGACCTACTATTGTTGAAGGTGTTGATGTCACAGTCTATTCTGAATTGGAAATTCTCATCATAATGTAAATAATAAAAGTTTGGGTAAAGGTTCGTAAATAGTAAAAGATTGGGTAAAGATTGGTAAATAATAAAAGATTGGGTGAAGATTGGTAAATAATAAAAGATTGGGTAAAGAATGGTAAATAATAAAAGTTTGGGTAAAGGTTCGTAAATAGTAAAAGATTGGGTAAAGATTGATAAATAATAACAGATTGGGTAAAGATTGGTAAATAATAAAAGATTGGGTAAAGATTGGTAAATAGTAAAAGATTGGGTAAAGAATGGTAAATAATAAAAGATTGGGTAAAGACTGGTAAATAATAAAAGATTGGGTAAAGATTTGTAAATAGTAAAAGATTGGGTAAAGATTGGTAAATAGTAAAAGATTGGGTAAAGATTGGTAAAAAGTAAAAGTTTGGGTAAAGGTTCGTAAATAGTAAAAGATTGGGTAAAGATTGATAAATAATAACAGATTGGGTAAAGATTGGTAAATAATAAAAGATTGGGTAAAGATTGGTAAATAGTAAAAGATTGGGTAAAGAATGGTAAATAATAAAAGATTGGGTAAAGACTGGTAAATAATAAAAGATTGGGTAAAGATTTGTAAATAGTAAAAGATTGGGTAAAGATTGGTAAATAGTAAAAGATTGGGTAAAGATTGGTAAAAAGTAAAAGACGGGTAAACATTGGTAAATAATAAAAGATTGGGTAAAGATTCGTAAATAAGAAAAGATCCTGAGTAAAGATCCTAAAGCTTTAATATTGAACATTTAATTATTTTCTTCCAGACTATGTGGCTGCGTAAAAAAACAGACCAAGAATCTGATACTGAGGAACCAGTGATCAACCAGTCCTTTCCTCTTTTCATATCATCAAAGACCCGGGGAAAGGCCTGTTACAGATATGTCACCTTTTGTCATTCAGAAAACTGTCCATTCCATCACTAGACATGTAAAGCAAATAAAACAATTAAATAACAAAACTCTCCTTATTGAAACTGAAAAAAAAATCTCACTAATAATTTATTAACAATTACACAAATTTTAAACACCAAAGTCAAGTGCTACGCTCACACCTCTATGAACATCTCTCCGGAGTACCTGAAGAAGAAATTATCAACGAGCTTGCTCCACATTTAGTAATTGCGGCTCACCGAATAACCAAAAAGAAGAATGATAAAATTATCAGTACAAATAACACCCGTCTTACCAACAACAATAAAGGTGCATATCTACAATTACATGCTGACGCCTACGTTCCAAACCCGTTACGTTGCTACAATTGCCAAGCCTTTGGGCACCACAAGTCCAGGTGCACTAAAGAAGAACATTGTGGTAAATGTGGCGAGTCTGCATTCAAGCATAACGAATCAGATTGTCCTAACGACCTCAAATGTACCAACTGCAGTCTAGGACATCATGCAAATTCAAAATTATGTGAAAAATTCAAAAATGAAATCATAACAGTTAAATATACACAAAACATTCCCTTTCCAGAAGCACGAAAATTGATTGAAGAAAAATATAAAATTTCAAGTCCGACCTCTTACTCATCCATTCTCAAAACAACAGCAACACACAAAGAATGCAGGTATGCAAGTAAGCAATACGAACCAGTCAGAAATTCAAAATACAAAGAACACTTCCTCAGTATCAAATCAAAACAAAAGTCAACAAATACTTAACAAACCAAAATTAAATTGTTCACCTAATCAAACTTTTTCATTTAAATCAAACACAAAATCGACAAGCTCTGGCAATGTCGAGAGCACGTCAATTTATCAGAATTGGAAAGCGGTTTCTTCTAAGACTGTGAAGTCGAGTAGTTCCCCAGTCGTGAAGCCTAATACTTCCTCGGTTGGAAGGCCTAGTGCTGCTCCATCTAAGGAAGTTGGAAAGCCTAGTGCTTCTCCAACTATGGAGCACAAGGCCATCTTGAATTTCTGGCAGTTCTGAAATTTTGCTAGGATCAATAAGACATCATGAGCAACATTCCTGTAAAGTTTCATGACAATCCGTCAAGTAGTTTCAGAGGAGTAGTCGCTACAAGTTTTTACTATATAACTCTATGTAAACAAAGATGGCCGCTGGCAGCCATGTTTAACGTTGAATCAAAAAACGATTTTTGACAAGGATCAACATCATGTCATGCTGATCATTTTAGAAAAAGTCCCATATCAATATCACTTATAGTTTTCAAGAAGTAGTCGCTAAAAACTTGTATTTTAAAACTCTATTTTTAGCTTTGGCGGCCATCTTGGATTTCACATCAACATGAATTTTTGCTAGGATCAACTAGACTTTATGGGCAACATTTCTGTAAAGTTTCATGAATATCCATCCAGTAGTTTCAGAGGAGTTGTCGCTACAAATAAAAGTTAACGGACAGACAGACGGACAGACAGACGGACAGACGGACAGACGGACGACGGACGCCGCACCACGGCATAAGCTCTGCTGATCTCTGATCAGTAGAGCTAAAAACCGAGTCTGCTACTTTTATTTCTTGCTTGTGTTTGTTGCTTCCAAGGGATCCCCTTTTAGTATTTATTAGTAGGCAATAATCGTGTAAGTTCTAAAACTAAAATTATCACGCCTAATAAATTCGGATTAAGCAAATTCTAGCTGAGCTGAACTCAGAATCTGAAAAGGTAAACGTAGAAGCAAATTGGGAACGAAATTTACATTTATATACAATTCAGTGGGGAACAGTTTGGTCCAAGCAGTTCCAATGGAAGTTTTTGCAAAATGCCATCTTTGCAGAACATAGATTAAATATTATTCATATGTCGAATGGCATTTGCAACCTTTATAATAAAGAGAGAGAAACACTATCACACTATTTCGTTGATTGTGAAGTACTACAACCCCTCTTGCATAGCATTGAAACCAATCATTACGGATTGAAGTACTTGAAATTGACTTGGAAAAAATGTCATTAAACGATGTAAAAGAGTATGAGAGTGGACCTTTGGAAACGGCCGAACTAGATAAATATGAAAAATTGCAGTCTCGGTTTAATTGAGACTGTTCTTGAATGGTAGTGAAACATGCTTGCTACCGCTCACGCATATTGGATATTGCCACTTTCCGAGGAAATGTAATTTAGTAAATGCGTTTTTATCACATAACATGGCTTCTGGGAGTGCAATAAAGCCATGACTTATTTCTCGTAATACACTGGTGTATTACAGATGCAAATGTTCATGAACGGTAGTGAAATATGCTTGCTACCGCTCACGCATATTGGATATTGCCACTTTCCGAGGAAGTGTAATTTAGTAAATGCGTTTATATACGAAACAAAATGGAATTTTGCAAATTCAGGAAGGTAAAGTTGATAACAAGAACACAACGGCTGATAGATCATTTCACGAAAAATCATAAATACAATATCATCTAAAATGTCTTAATCCGAAATTAGAAAATAAAACAGCGATCAATTATGCTTTAAATTAGTAGAAATGACTGCAAATTACAGCACTTTGGTTGTTGCAATTTTCCTTATTTTTGGTGTAAATACTGCAAATTTTAACTAATTGTTCTCTAACTTGAATTTCGTTTCGTCAAGGTGTAGAGTATCGGCAAAATCCGTGATGTTATTATTGTGCTATCATTATTAATAATAATACTAATATTTATTATTATTATATGGGAACATTTCTTTTCTAATATATAATTGCAAGCGTTTGCTGTCCTTGTAATTTGAATTTCGTTTCTTCAAGGTAAGGAAAACCGGCTAGAACTAGCACACGTATGGAAAAAAAACGAAAATAATAAGGAGTATAGTGAAAGAATACATTGAATTAAAGAGACCAAATGAATGAATGAATGAATGAATGAATGAATGAATGAATGAATGAACGAATGAACGAACGAACGAACGAACGAACGAAAGAACGAACGAACGAACGAATGACTGAATGGATGAATGAACGCACGTATGAATAAATGAATGAATATATACTCAGCTGCAAAAGAAAGTAGCCACTTTGAAAGTTTTACTATACACCCTATCCTCTTTATCAAGCAACATTCCCTTAATGATTCAACCTATTGAAAAACAAAGGACAACATGAGATTGGCAATGGAATGATAAAAACGTTGGTACCAAACATGGCATATTCATTTTGGAATTTGTCAATTAATTCTAAAAAGACTTTATACAATTAAATCTAATCAAAACTCAGTGGCTACTTTCTTTTGCAGCTCAGTATGAATATATAAAAACATACGTGTGTATTGTCGCTAGTTTGTGTAATGTTTTCTAAAACATCTAGATCATGTGTGCGCATCTAAGCAACTGTTTAGTTTAAACAATATTTTATTCACAAATGTTTTACAATATACATTGCTTATTATACAGACATTCGAAGATGTTACAAACATGTGAAAAGGATTCAGAAGGAAGCTATATAAGCTTGTATAAATCTGTTTCCTTAACATAATGATATTAATACATGACAGTTGAAACAATATATGTGATATTTTGGAGTTTAAATATTGGATTGTTTAAACATCACTGTTGTGGATAACAACCAAATAATTCCCACTACATACAGTTTTAATTCGTTCTGTTAAGTTAAAAAAACATTGGATATGAAGTGGTTTGAGAGTGAGAGAGAGAGAGAGAGAGAGAGAGAGTTGTGTTTTTTCTATGTTTCCGGCAGCACTAAGATCTGACTTCTTCGAGCTGGTCAGTGATATCTTTTAAAACTTGATAAATTATGTTCTCCTGTGCAAGTTAGTAAGTACATTTGATAGACACCTGTTTCAAAAACGTTTTGTTCTTAAAATGAAATCTTGCACTATTTTGAAAATTCTACAATTTGTTTCATTTGATACTAGGGGATCCCCAGCAAGAAGGGTATTAATAGATATATTATTAAAGTCTTTCAATGCATTCATCATTACAATTCTTTGTTGGTGAAAATTATTACAGTGCAAAAGAAAATGTTTTGTATCTTCAGTATTTCCACAAGTACAAAGAGGACTGTCAACAATGTTCTTGGAATAGAGGTGTTGATTAAGGCTGCTGCAGTGAGTGCGTAGACGTGTGTGTAGTATCTGAGCTTTTCGGTCACCTGAGTTGTACCACTTTGGAGTTTTAGTAATGTCAATATTTAGTCTGGTTTTAAAGACAGAAACAGATTCTGATTGTTTTAGTTCTGGTGAAAGGGCATTCCATTCATGCACAGCTGAGGGAAGAAATGAGTTTTTATATAGCTGGGTGTTGCAATGGAGAGATCGAGTGTTGTCACGATTACGAAGATTGTAGTTAACTAAGTCACCTACACTGTCCGGCACTAGAGAGGATAGATAAAATGGAGACAGACCGGATTTCATTTTATAGAATAATAGCAGTTTATGTTTTCTTCTTCTGTCTTTGAGACTTTCCCACCCAGTTTCTTGATTAAGTTTATCTAAAGATACAAGTTTAGTTGTTCCAGTAACAATTCTGGCGGCTTCGTGTTGTATTTTATCGAGTTCTTGCTCTTGAGCTATTGTACAGTTGTCCCAAACTACATCCGCATACTCAAGCGTAGGTCGGATAAACGTTAGATAAATAGTTTCGAGTGATGTTCTGTCTAATGTAAATTTTAATTTTCTCATAATATGTATACGTTTCCACGCCTTTTCTTTTATCATATTTATATGTTGATTCCAAGATCCGTTATTTGATAATGTGACACCTTAATGTGTATGATATTCAACTTCGTTAATAATAATATTGTTCATGATAAGTGGGGGATGTACTGGTTTGTTTGTCTTTCTAGAGATTATAATTGATTCGGTCTTTTTAGCATTGAAATTAACCAGCCATCTGTCTGCACAGTCTTGAATTGTTTTAAGGTCTCTATTGAGAATCGTTGAGCTATTGACAGGAGTGTCAACAATAAAATAGAGACTGGTGTCATCGGCAAAGAGTTTTATAGTAGAGTTGATGTTTGCTACTTTATCATTAATATAGACAAGAAAAAGTAAAGGCCCTAAAATAGAACCCTGTGGAACCCCAGCAGATATTGATACTGTATCAGAGAAAACGCCAGGCATTACTACAAGTTGTTTGCGATCACGGAGATAGTCCGTGAGCCACGTTAGAAGTTGACCAGTAATTCCAACAGCCTGGAGTTTGAGAAGTAGTCCTTTATGCCAGACCCTATCAAAGGCTTTCGATATATCACAGAATATGGCCCTGACTTCTTTGCACTCGTCAAGCGCTTTGCACAATGTATTGTATAGAGAGACTAATTGGTTTACCGTAGAGTCGTTTGGGACAAAACCAGATTGAAGAGCAGTAAGTATATGGTGTCTAATAAAGAAATTAAAAACATGTTTATGAATAATTTTCTCAAAGACTTTGTCAATAGTACTGAGAAGGGATATCGGACGATAGTTTGATACGTCAGAGGGATCATTTTTTTTAAAAACAGCACACACGTACGCTAGTTTCCATTGTGATGGGACTTTACCAGTGTGTAAAGATCTATTAAATAGTTTACATAAAGGAGTTGATAATTCAGTTGATAACTGTTTAAGGAGTGTATTGTTAATTTTATCCGGTCCAGCTGCCTTGCCTAATTTTAGAGTTTGAAGCACAGATTTGACCTCGTCGGGAGTAATGGTGATTTGACTAAGAGTTGGTCTCGTTGGGCACACGTCAATATAGGGGAGCGGTTTATCAATATCGTCAAGTATAGCTTGAGTTTGAAAAAATGAGTTGAACATGTTTGCCTTGTCTTTGTTGTCAGTAAATATGTTACCATTATGTTTTAACGGAGGTATGCTTGAGGACCGTTCATTGGGTTTAATGAAGGATTTAAGTATTTTCCACCAATCAGATGAAGATATAGAATCCGAGTTTAACTTATTGGCAAGTGAGTGTATATGGTTTTCTTTAGCATTCCTGATTGCACGTGTTGTTTCGTTTCTTATCTGTCTGTACGCTGTCCAATGGTCAACATTGTTTGTAAGTTTGGCTTTGTCGTAAAGTCGATTTCGTTTTCTCATTAGTTTGCGCACATCATTATGTAGCCAAGGTGGTTCAGAGGGTCTAACGGTTACTGTTTTTGTAGAAATAGAAGCTTCTGCTAAGTTGAGTATTTTGTTTGTTAAGTTATCTGCATATATATCAATATCGGTGTCGAATAAAGAGTCCCAGTTAAAGGCGGACGTATTTGTTCTAAGTGACTCAAAATCCCCTTTATCGTATTGCCATATAGTACGCTAATAAGTAGTATGCCTTGGTTTGTCGTATTTCAGCAAGCAATATATAGGACAATGATAGCACATATTTTGGTTTAAAAAAGGCTCACCAACACCACATATTGCTGCACTTTCTGGGTTGGATACTAAAAAAAGGTCGATAAGAGATTGTGAATGTTCAGTAAAATGCGTAGGGTCTTTTATTAATTGAGTAAGGTTATACTCTTGTGATAAGTTTGTAATGTTTGTGCATGTCTGAGATTTATAAATGTCCAAATTAAAGTCGCCGGTAATAATAATGTCCGAAACATTTGTATCAATTGCAAAACCAATTTACAGTTCAATGTTTTTGAGTACCTGAGATGTCGAATTTGGAGGTCTATAAAACGTTCCAAAAAGTATAGTTTTGTTGTAAGCATGAACTTCTAGCCATAAACATTCAATATTGTCAACCTCAAGATCACGGCGTCTAATGGCATGTAGGTTATGTCTGTCTAGTCGAAATGGTTTGTTAAAGTCGGCATATAAAATATCATCATTCGAGATATTACGCTTAACCAGTTTCAGTAAAAGAATGTCAAAATCGCGAAGATCAGCAAATAAATATACTTTTTTTCAGTAGAAAGCTTTGGACGTTGTAATGTACTATAGATAAATGTTGGTTATATTCCTCCTTGTGAGGGAGTGTTCGTAGATGGGCCAGGATTTTGTTTGATATCACCACATTTTAATACAAGTATAGCCATCCATGTTATAATATCTCAAAAATAGTTAAATAACCAGTCCCTTTAATTAGCAGGGAACCCGAAGAAAACAGACCTATTTCTCACCATATATAGGGACAATTCTATAGGCATTATGTAATTCCAGGTGAGTACGTGTAAGAGGGTGAGGTGCTGCCAAGAACCATACAAATACAAAAAGAGAGCAGAGAGCTGAGTACAGAAGGGGTATGAGTTACTAGACTAAGAGTCGGGACAAAAGACTATTTGAAGGAAAAGAAAAGTTACAGTAACAACATTAAATTAAAGGGAATTCTATATATAGAGTTCCAGGGATATCTGTTACAATTATAGCCTTTTTGGCTGCTTGCTGCAATATTGCCTAAGGAATTTATTAGCGCTTGGTTAACATATACATAAAACACAAGTATCCCGATAGTAACTGGTGAATATAACTTTCGAAAACAACCTAAAATTAGTATTTAATAACTATGCCATGAAAATTAACTGCTTTAATACTTATTTAAATTCATAAACGTAGATTATCTCAAATTAAGAAAACTAATAAGTTGAAACAATATCGATAACATGATGACCTGTCTTAAGAGAAAAGATAGTATGTAGTACACTTTATGCCTAGTACCATTCGCTAATTTTATCATCATTCTTTTTCAATACACGTTTACATCTCGAACGTATGTCTGAAAATACACTAGCGGAAAACAACCCACCATTTAGTATTCAAAACTATACCAGAAGTCAAGAAAAACAAATACAATTGAAGCCAATATCAATAATAAGATGAAATGTACTTGTGAAAAAGACAGTATGAAGAACAGTTATGCCTAATAGATTCACAAATTGTATCATCAAAAATAGTGTGTATTTTTAAATAGTTTGCTGCAGTTTGACATTATCCTTCAATAATGAAGCGACGGGCAACATGATCATGTCATGTGTGTGATAAATATTACAATACAATCTTGATTCTGCAGTATAATTACCATAGTATATGACCAGATATTACCTAGTATAATATTCTTACCATAGTAAACAAATAACTACCAGTATGATTTGAATTTCAGTATTAATCATCATCATCAGGTAGCAAACACAAATATACACTCATATGTATGCTCAAACTTATAAATGCATATGCATACATATAAGTAAAACACGTACATAGTGCATAAGCATCTAGAAGCAATCGTATATACAAGAACAACAACATAATGACATATGAGTTGAAACCCAATATGACTGATACAGCACATAATTACATTATACAATCTACATATTATTTTATTTTTTTTAAACAATGTGATAAGTCACGATTCAATAATTTAGGGAGAAAACATCAACATTTACACATTATTCCCTAAACATGTTATAGTTAAAGTCAATGTTTTAATAGCATTACAGAGCACACAATCGTTTGTGCATGTCACATGTTGAAGTAAGCCAAAGTGTTATAAACTTACTAATGTAAACTAATAAGCACTTGTCTATGTACTGTATTCGTTGATTAAGCTCTCACATCAGTGATTTATCAGAATAGGAAAAATACAAAAAACAATTTAAATTCCGAAGGTTCGAAGATAATGAGCCATGGTGATTCACACTAGCAAGACATAAGATTGCAACTCTATATTATGTATGACAGTTATTTCCTCTTAGTTGTAAGCGCCCATATATAGTCTAAACATGATTTTATTCATGTCCCGTTGACCTCTCTGCATTCGGTCACATGTCTTATTGAATAGAAAGCTGAATGGTGGAAATAGTCGAAAGTATGTCTTGACTGCGGCACGAGGCAAGCAATATATTACAAATACTCACGAGCATCATAGGAGTGTACTTACAATACATCTGCATGTCATGAAGTTTAGCACTTAAGTGCACGTTTTCCTGGTTTATATTCAAGGCATACACAGTGGGCGTATTCTTGATCAGAGTTAAAATTATTGAACAAGTTTAATAAAACATGGATTGAACTATCTATAATGTACGAAGGTATACATACATATAACTGTTGTTCTTTTTCGTTCAAACCGTTGTGGACAAACCTGCGCTCGTGCCCGATTATAACTGATCACAAGAAAATAATCATGAATGCGTCATTAATAACAGATGCCAAACATGAGAAATTAGCCACCCACAATACACACCGGAAGGAAAACATTTATGTGTCTACTTCCAATATACCAGCGAATCCGTTGACAATCAACGAGGATTCTGAGTACACTAAAAGTACATACAAAAGTAAACAGATTGAGAAGAAAATCAATACACAAAATCGGTTAAAACCAGAGTGCACCATGACAGTAAACACACTGAATGTCGAGAGAACACCCAGTCAAACTAATACATAAAAACACTCAAAACGCACACGTAAATGGGAATACACAGATCAAAAAGAAACCATTGTAGTTGAATATAATATACCTTGCATCAATGAAAAATATCAGATATCGAGCAAAATAAAAATGAATGAGATTGTAGTATAAGTAAAAGTGTCACAAATCAAAAACATGATAAAGACAATAACTAAGCAATTATCTCCATTTAACCTAATATGAATAGGTAGACGGTAGACACCAATACTTTACGAAGATTGATATAATAAACCACTTAATATGGAGATTAGTTACCAAGAACAAGTGTGTGTAGAAAATAATACACATACTAAGTAAAAAATGTTAATATATAAAACAGTGGGAAAGAAAACATAGTGATATATTAATAAGAGCCATTTTCCTTAAAAATTACTCATACATATTTTAAACAAGTGGACACAATGCCCACACGTTGTAATGGACTCGCACAAGAGGCGTATAATAATTCAAAAATAACTTAGATAGACGTCCTAGGTGGGGACAATATGAAAAAAACGGGCATATTCATTCACGATGTGGTTCATTACGAGACATGAAATAGATACTAGTGATAATTAAGCGCCAAAAGCGAGTTAAATCAGGGAGCATATGGACCCTTAATTATGTATCTACGGTTATCAACAAATCGCTACCACGAGTTAGACTAATTCACACCCTCTACATGTGGTAATCAGTCGTGGATAGGCAACACCGAGGGACCAATGTATTACAGATGTTCAATACTGCATATAAGACTGTAGATAGATACTTCCAAATCAGTTGAGCTCTCACTCGACTATAGCACTCCTCTTGAAATCAATTAAACCCTTGGTGAAATTGAAATCAGATATACAAGCAATAGAAACGGTATACAAACTCGTAATTGCTTGCGAACAAAAAGTATATTTAAGCGGTAAAAAAACACGCAATATACAGTGTATATACACACACAGTTGAGTTATCACTCGACAAACACTCTGAAAAATCAATTAAACCCTTGGTGATATTGAAATCAGATATACAAGCAATAGAAACGGTAAACAAAACTCGTAATTGCTTGCGAATAGAAAGTATATTTAAGCGTTAAACAAACACGCAATATACAGTGTATATACACGAACACATAATTCAATATAGGTGAATGTGATGGTTTGAAGACCAGCTCTTTAAAGTAGAGAATATTGAAGATTGGTTAACTATTAGAATCGACTATTAGTGTTACCCAATTGAGTGTAGCTTAGTGTATTTATTACACAAAGAGATTATACGAATGCACGAAAATCTCGCCAGGTCAAGAACTGGAGAATTGTTATAAAATAGCATACACACTCAAAGCGATTACAACACGCAGTAACTGTTACAATACAACAAATTGCAACAAACTTACAATACACTGAAAACAGAGAATGTTCAGTAGGTGATTGTAACAGCATACACTACTCGATCGGCAGAGGCCAACTTCTAGTATTCTGATACTAAATGAGTGTGAAAACGATCTAACACATACATGTAAAGATTGGAAGTGAGAATATATATACTAATACATAGTCCACGGTGACACACGATACCACACAGTTTAACATATACTGGTAGAGAATACACATGTAAAATTCACAAGGGTGGATATACGATTACACGGGCTAAAACGCCAAATATTTAAGTAACACAACGGTGCCTCTTTATGGCAGCTGACGAAGGAATTTTTATTCCGAAAGATCTTTTGCATACAGGATATTGTTTTCCTGGTAAAGTAGACACTGTTGTCTTAGTTAAAATACTTTATAAGAGATTTTAACATAACTTAGCTAAAGTATTATACTGCCTCCGTGACTAAAACACGGGGTAGGTAGTCTGTAAGGTCAATACAGATACAGCTCACATATTAGTGTTTCACATAATATAGTTGAGTACACTATACATTGTTTAGAAACAATCGCCTACTCTAATGTGAGCTTGGTGTAAGTACAGTATTAAGGATATACACACATAATAATCCGTTAAAATATACTGTAATATGCATAAAAAAACACTCGGGGTACGACTCCCCAGGGGATCTCGCTAACTGAGAAGGCGAACCCTTTGAGGTCAGTTGGGCTCTTTACTGTGGTCAGACGCTTGCAAACCCCCTCAACAATTTAGAAGTAGTAGAATATTATATAAACACTGGCTGTCAGTTAAAACAGTCTGTCCTAAAAATATATATAACACAACCCAACTATTTATACATGTATTATGTGTTATTAATAGAAACAACTTGGCAACTATATATCATTATATACATGAGGGTAACAATTGGCTGGATTTCTTACCGTGTCTTTCATTCTCATGTTTCGCGGAAGAATGCTTAGCGCGAAATTATCAAGTATTACGTCGACGTCAGCTTACATCATCAAGCGATTTTCTGATTGATCTCGCTAACTGAGAAGGCGAACCCTTTGAGGTCAATTGGGCCCTTTACTGTGGTCAGACGCTTGCAAACCCCCTCAAGATTAATTCCGTCCTCGCTTTGTATGATGTCAGTTTTACAATAATTTCACGTGGACGGTCGCCTGTCTTTGGTTTTCCAACTCGGTGCGATCTATCAATGTCATCGCGGGACAATTTCGCGCCGCTGAGTCTTGCAACTTTCAGGACGATTTCATCGGTAGACTCTTGTGGCTTTTCAGCAAAATTACCAATGCGTACACACGTACGTCTGCTATACTGTTCAAGCTCGTCCTGAATATTGCAAATGCTTTTGCATCCTTCTATGAAGACATATATACACCTAAAGACTGCGACAACTGTGTCACTATGTTTAAAGAAACGGTAGAATCTGAGTTTAGCGACATATTAAAATATCCATACTCCGGTAATGCCTACCTTGATATAACCGAGTTTGAAACAGCTCAAATTAATAAAAAGACGGACGCTTAAGCGCAATAAAAGTGGAGGTATCGACCACTTAAGAAATGAAGACATAATCAACGCAGGACCAACTATTACTGCAGCCCTTAAACTTCTATTTGATAAAATAGTAGAATATCAATATATACCTCTAGCCAGGAAAAATACCCTAATCATACCAATATTCAAGGACAAAGGCAAAGAAATATAAAAAGATCGGACAGGGAAAGTAGCATTCAAGGAAGACAGTCAACCACAAAACACAGAAACAAACACGCAAACAGACAAACAATAAGGCAAAAGCAATAATAAATTCAAACGACATCACAAACACAAAAGGGTTGACAATAGGGCTACCGTCTTGGAACGGTCAGTGGCAAAGTAGGCCAGTGGGGGTTTAAACCGGTTCTAGGGTGCACCAAACCTCACACTTACCCTACTGTCATCCCATTAAAACAGGACAGTGTAAATAAAGAAATCCCCGCCATGATCTAATCTCTAACCAACAAGGCAGCATCAATAGGCAATATAAGTAAAACACAAATATGCTCTTGTAAATATAATACAAAAAAACAATAGCCTAGAAAGACACAATGAAGGTACTCAATGACTTTGCAGAAGCCAGAGCAGTAAGAGAATAAACCATTAAGGGCACGACAAGAAAGATCAAGGACAAACATCAAACGCCAGCGTCCCAATGGGCTTTAAGTAGGCGTCATCATAGGGTCCACAGCCTGTCCGGTTATAGTACAATTAAAGTGGAAAGCATAGTGGCGAACTGTAAAAGGGTCCACCACCAAGCATGCAGTACGTTGCAAAGTGATAGGGTCATAACCTCTTTTGATAAACTTTTTAACAAGTTTAACAAAGATAGTATAAAAGTGATCATGACCTAGCATCTTACGAAGTTTATAAATCACATCACCATAGAATTCAGGTTGTGATAGTCCTTGTCGCAGAAAAGACAAGACCGACCCTAAAAACCACAGGCCCGTATCGCTTCTCCCCATACTCAATAATTTATTCGAAAAGCGTGTACTAAAGAAAATAGAGACATTTTTTAAAAAGGCAAATATAACATTCCCAAATCCTCAACAGCATGCTTGCCAAAAAGGACTGAGCTGTATAACAGCATCATTCTCATTTCAGGAATGCGTATTATATAACATCGAACTGCAGAACAAAGTTTTCTCTGCCTTTTTAGATGTTATGGCCGCCTATGACACGGTCTGGCATAACGGCCTGTTTACAAAACTGTTCCGTATTGGAATAAGAGGTAAATTTTTGCTCACATTGATACATGCATACAGAGATATTTCTGGAATCGTCTTCATCAACTATCAAAAGTCAAACGTGCTCAATATCAAACAAGGCACCAGACAAGGCGGCGTAATATCGAGTTTGTACTTTATTTTATTCATAAACGACCTATTAAATGACCTTGAAAAGTCGGGTCTTGGAGCCAAAATCGGTTCAATAAATTGCGGAAATCCGACGCTAGCAGACGACATTGTGTGCATGGCATTAAGTCCTACAGCTCTCCAGTCAATTCTGGACATTGTATACGAATACAGTTGCAAGTGGCGCTTCTGATTCAACCCTGAAAAAGTCAAATTCTTATAATGTACAAACGAATACACTTTAAAGCAAAATTTGACATCAACTGGTTTCTAGGTAGAGATAAAGTTCAGGTTGTAACCTCTACTACACACCTAGGCATAATACAAGATGCAAAACTCAACTGCACCTCTACAATAAAAAACACGTGTAAAAAGAGTCTCAATAAATTTTATGCAATGTCAAGTTTCGGTGTTAGACCAAGAGGCCTTAACCCTATCACAACGATTAGTTTGTATAAGAAAATGATAGTGCCGTCACTTTTATACGGGAGCGAACTATGGTATAACCTAAAAAATAGAGATGTAACCGAGTTAAACAGAACGCAACATATGATCATTAAAAATGTCTAAGGCTTCCGAAAGCAAACACGGTCTGACATGTGTGAATCTTTAGTTGGCTAATTCATGTATTATGTGCGAAGTAGATAAAAGGAAATTATCGTTCCTACATACGTTAACTAGTATCCCACAGTCGCGACTTTGTAAGAATATTTTCCTTAGAAGACTATACTTATTCCTATGTACCAACAATAACCAGTTAGGGTTTATACCAGATATATACACTGTTCTCAACAGATACAACTTGCTGCAACACCTCAATACCAGTCCTAGTGCCTGTAATTTTTTTACCACCTAAATATACATGGAAACGAATCTAAGCGTATACGAAAACGCACACTTAAGACAGAGGATGGCAATAGATAACGATTTTGCTCGCTTTAAACTATTGCACAATTCTTATAATAATGCCATAGTAATGGTCACGGACCCAAAACGCCAGTGAATTAGATCTATGCAACTTTATTGCAAACGTCATGGTTACCAAACCATATGATATTCCCAACGTTTGTCCCGAATGTGAATCAATATACACTGATCCCAATAGTCATGCCATAGCTTCATGCTTATGCACAGAATCATTAAGAGCGGATTTTCTTAACAGCCGGGATGATAATAACGTACATCTCCTTATATATACAGACGAGAGGATTTTATTCAAATTCTCTTAGGGCGCGAGATACCAAAAGAGCTGACCGAAGGTAATAGACAATCCCTCATTCGATCCTTTAAATTTATTAAAAAAGTCTATAAATGCTTTTCAAACAGGACATTAACAATTTTATCAAACCAGAACTTCCATAAAGTGTTTAGAGTACACGCTTTTCAATGAATCTACCAAATGACGGTTTAGATTGTTCACATTTTCCCCGAGTAATCATTATCTTCATATATCATATCATATCAGGTTAGATATAGATGTACCTGACAGCATATTTTTATAAATCACATACTATTGCATAATGTGATTATTCCTCTTATTTGTAACCCTTTTATTATCGTTCCTTTCATTGCTATTGTAGAAATGTAATCTGTATTAATCTTGTATGTATTATGTATATGTAGTCTCATAAAGAATTGAATTGAATTGAATTGAACGTTTTTTCCTTTCAATTTGAGAATAAAAGAGGATAAAAAAGCTTTGGTCTAAAATCAAATGCGCCAATGGTGAAATAAAAACTGATATCAGCACAATTCTTAATGAACAAACACAATTCTATAGAAGATTATTTACCTCAGTGGGCAATGATGAAATTTCAGCGAGCAACGTGCTCTCCAACTTGGATACAAAAATACTTGAAGAAGACTCAAACAGGCTTGATTCTAACATCAGACGAGGTCAAGGCGATTGTCTTTAAATTTAAATCAAATAAATCACCTGGTGAGGATTGGCTGGTTGCTGAATGGTACCAGACTTTCTGGTACCTAGTAAAAAATGATTTGATGCAAGTTGAAAATATTGATGTAACACTATTGTCAGCATCTCAGTGCAAATGCCTACTTTCACTAATATACAAAAATGGAGCGAAAGAAAACTTGAAAAACTGGCGTCCTATAACGTTACTGAATGTAGACTATAAGATTATCGCAAAATGTTTCGCGGAGAGACTAAAACCGTTATTTCCAAGCCTCATTAATTTCAATCAAAAGGTATACGTTAATGGATGGCCGCTTTATTTCCAAAGCCAATAGACTCATTCAAGACTTAATTGATTACGCCGACGCGGAAGATATTGAGGTATTAATAATATTTCTCGACCAAACCAAAGCTTTTGACAGGGTTGAATGGGAATGGATTAAGAAATAACTAGAAAAGTTTGACTTTGGGACTACTTTTATCAATTGGATTTATATGATGCTAAAGTCTTCAAAAACAGCCATTCAAACTAACGGTTCTATTTCAGAATATCACGAGATCTATTAAACGAGGATGTCCGGTCGCACCGATTTTATATATACTGCAGGCAGAAGAAATGGCAAGCGCCATTCGAAAATATAAAAACATCAAGGGAGTCCCCCTACCTTTACATGATACTGTCCAGTTAGAAGCAAAAATAGGCCAATATGTCGATGACACACAGCTCATCGCATCCAATGAAAAGTCTCTTCCTCACATATTTGATCATTTAAACATGTATGAAAAAGCATCTGGAGCTAAAATGAATACAAAAAAACAACCGGTCTCTTTATAGGCAGACTAAAAAACAAAAAGTCCACATTTAAAAACATTAATTGGACTAAACCATTTGTTAAACGTAATGGTTATAATATCGATAACAATGCAATTTGGCTGGAAAATATTAACAAACTGAAAAATTGTGTTCAAGTTTGGAAATTAAGGGATCTCACATTAAACGGCAACATTTTAATACTTAAAACGTTTGTGCTATCGAAGATACATTTCGAATTAGAAATGCGAAGAATTCCCGAAAAATATATAAAAGAAGTACAAAATATTATGCTTAATGTTGTTTGGAGCAATAAAAGTCTACTAGTCTCGAAAGCAACAATTTGC
The DNA here is from genome assembly GCA_037043455.1 of Cyrtodaria siliqua. NCBI lineage: Eukaryota > Metazoa > Mollusca > Bivalvia > Adapedonta > Hiatellidae > Cyrtodaria > Cyrtodaria siliqua. The sequence continues at coordinate 30,224 of JAWPHD010001641.1, forward strand.
CAACAACGCGTCAAAGGTAGTCTCGATATGATTGATAGGGAAAAGGTTGATTAAAGTATGAAAATAAAAACGGCACATAAAATAGACACTCTAACCTTGAACACTGGAATGCCATTGGCAAACATTATCTTAAGACAGCTGATAGTAAATGTGCACAAACTATTTTCTATGTAGCTGCTCATAAGCTGTCGCATCTTGAACCAGTTAAATGTAACACCGTTTTATAATAATACCATAACTGCTGATCATGTTCGAAATCTTTAGAAAGAAACAAATGTTTTTAGTTCGTTTGTAAAATCTAACCTCACAACACTTTCGAGTATATGGAATGAAGAAAAATAATCTTTTATTTCAGAAAACGAACTGATGAGAAAATTGAAGCATAGACATAACTGGATCTCAGAATGGACGATAATAAAAACTTCAATACCCCAACAGAATCAGAATGCTATGATAACGGGAGTCTTTTCACAAAACAGAAGACAACGCTCGACTTAGTTACTGGTTCTTGGAGATCATCAAGAAATATAAAAAGATCGGACAACGTAAGTAGCATTCAAGGAGGACTGTCAACCACAAAACACAGAAACAAACACGCAAACAGACAAACAAGAAGGCAAAAGTAACAATAAAAGCAAACGACATCACAAACACAAAAGGGTTGACAATAGGGCTACCGCCTTGGAACGGTCAGTGGCAAAGTAGGTCACTGGGGGTTTAAACCGGTTCTAGGGTGCACCAAACCTCACACTTACCTTACTGTCATCCCATTAAAACAGGATAGTGTAAATAAATAAATAAATCCCTGTCATGATCTAATCTCTAATCATCAAGGCAGCATCAATAGGCAATATAAGTAAAACACAAATATGCTCGTATAAATATAATACAAGAAAACAAGAAAACAGTAGCTTAGAAAGCCACAATGAAGCAACAAGAGAATAAACCATTAAGGGCGCGACAAGAAAGATCATAGACAAACATCGAACGCCACCGTCCCAATGGGCTTTAGGTAGGCGTCATCATAGGGTCCACAGCCTGTCCGGTCATCGTACAATTAAAGAGGAATGCATAGTGGCGAAACTGTAAAAGGGTCAACCAGCAAGCATGCAGTACGTTGCAAAATGATAGGGTCATAACCTCTTTTGATAAACTTTTTAACAAGTTTAACAAAGATACATGTAGTATGAAAGTGATCATGACCAAGAATCTTACGAAGTTTATAAATCACATCACCATAGAAGTCAGGTTGTGATAGTCCTTGTCGCAGAAGAGTCCTTAAATTACTTTTATATTTGGAAAGAAGATCAGGGTTACGATAATACATTTTTTGCAAAGGTTTTACGAAGGTTATGGTAACTGTAACACTGACTGAATAGCTTTTTAGTTCTACAAAGATTACGAATATTAACGTCCTCAACACGAGTACAAGCTCTTGAAAAACGAATAAGCTGAGACACATACACCCCATAAGAAGTTGCTCTGGGAACATCCCCATCCAAGTGGGGGTAATTCTTTGTGGCTTTAAAGTAGAATATTGCTTAAGCCGTTACTAGGATGCGAGAGATGTGTTGCACTTAACATTACCTCTCATGAACAGACTCAATACAACCGAGTCTGCTACTTTTATATCATGCTTGTGTTTGTTGCTTCCAAGGGATCCCCTTTTCAGTATTTATTATCATTCACACTAGCGTTTGTTTAGGGCCGTAAAACAAATCAGTAGTGTTATTACTTACTGGTTCTTTCAGATCACAAAAAAGAAGACAAAGCTCAAGTTACTTGTCCTTTGAGATCATCAAGCCCAATCTTTGTCGCTTTAAAGTAAAATATCGCTTAAGCCGGTGCTAGGAGGCGTAAGAGGTGTTGCACTTAGTATTACCTCCCATGAACAGATTCAATAAAAACGAGTCTGCTACTTTTATTTCTTGCTTGTGTTTGTTGCATCTAAGAGATCCCCTTTTTAGTATTTATTAGTAGGCAATAATCGTGTAAGTTCTAAAACTAAAATTATCACGTCTAATAAATTCGGATTAAGCAAATTCTAGATGAGCTGAACTCAGAATCTGAAAAAGTAAACGCAGAAGCAAATTGGGAACGAAATTAACATTTATATACAATTCAGTGGGGAACAGTTTGGTCCAAGCAGTTCCAGTGGAAGATTTTGCACAATGCCATCTTTGCAGAACATAGCTTAAATATTATGCATATGTCGAATGGCATTTGCAACCTTTGTAAGAAAGAGAGAAAAACACTATCACACCAGTTCTTTGATTGTGAAGTACTACAACCCATCTGGTATAGCATTGAAACAATTATTACAGATTGAAATGCTTGAAATTGACATGGAAAAATGTCATTAAACGATGTAAAAGTGTATTACAGATGCAAATGAGGACCAAATCACTGTGTTTGTATAAAGTAAAACATTTAATCCCAATTGTTTTCATGGCATATCATACGGTACGTTCAGACGCCTTAATTATTTATCATTATTTGAAATCTTACTTCATAAAATGAATGTCAGTAACTTTAAATTTGGTTTAAGGTATCGCATTATTTGTAGGGCGAACGCATTTACCGCCGCGTAACGTAGCGAAGTCCTGTTAAGGTTGCAGAAAACTAAATACTTTCCCAAAGACCTCCTGTTGCACCTGTCAGCTAATATCTCAAGAATTATACACCAGATTTTCTTTAAATTACCTTATTTCATAGATATTTCCATCACAAAGCCTTTGAAAGTGTGAAAAATACAACTTTTTCAGCTCAACCTCTCTGCACATGTCTGTGTTAACAAACACTATTGAATCCGCACCACTGAATATTGACATGCAATTTCAATGGATGTTACATTTTCAAAAACATTAAAAAAAAAAAAAAAAATTAATGATCCTAGCTGATGGGGATTATTTTACCTATAGTTTATCCATCCTGAAAATGCATATTGAATATTTTAAAGTTATATCTACTGACCTCTGTGAACTTTCACTTCTGTACTGAATCGTACACAACAAAAGGCGGGGCTTCAGCCAGGCTATATTTAGCTGTACGCAACCTTAACAACGACGTCATGATTTGTTTTACAAATTGCCGCCGAAAATAAGGAAAATTGACAACATTAAAGTGAAACTATCACGTCGTAGGTGTTATATGATAAATAGAATCTTAAATTCGTGACTGTGTATTATGACTTTAATAAACTCGTTGAATAAATAGATAGAATACTCGGCAAGAGCCTCGTATGGATAAATAGATAGGATACTCGGCAAGAGCCTCGTATCCTATCATTTTATCCAACTCGTTTATTGAAATCAATAATACACAGTCACTCATGTAAGATCCTCTATATATACAAAATGGAGATTTGCAAATTCAGGAATGCGTTTAAAGTTGATAACATGAACACAACGGCTAATAGAGAATATCACGAAATCATAAATACAAGATCATCTAAAATGTCTTAATCCGAAATTAGAAAATAAAACAGCGATCAATTATACTTTAGTAGATACGACTGCAATTTACAACACTTTGGTTGTTGCCATTTTCCTTATTTATGGAGTAAATACTGCAAATTTTAACTAAATGTTCTCTAACTTGAATTTTGTTTCGTCAAGGTGTAGCGAATCGGCAAAATCCATGCCGTAATTATTGTGCTACCATTATTAATATTAATAATATTATTATTATTATTATTATTATATAGGAACGTTTTATTCCTAAGCGTTTGCTGTCCTTTAACTTGAATTTCGATTCGTCAAGGTAAAGAAAATCGGCTAGAGCTAGCACACGTATTAAAAAAAACAACAGAATATTCATGGAGTATAGTGAATGAATAAATTGAATTAAATAGATCAAATGAATGAATGAATGAATGAATGAATGAATGAACGAACGAACGAACGAACGAACGAACGAACGAATGAATAGATGAATGAACGCATATTAAAACATACATGTGTGTACATGGTGTATAGTCGCTAGTTTTCTAAAACATCTAAATCATGTGTCCGCATCTAAGCAACTGTTTGTAGGTAGGGACAGTCCCGGCCGCTTACTGTTGCTTACATGTAGGCATATGAATTAAAAAAGTGTCATAATTAAATGTATTTATTTAAATATTTAAGTTCGAGGACATATTAATGAATGAATTAATCTGAATGAAACACTGACAAATCTGATTATATAATCCTGGTTGTTATTTACTGTTTATATGTTACTGTTTATTGTACGGTGTGACAGAGGGATGGCTCCCCGACTCTTACATACCTATGACGTGGAAATAAACGAGTTTCCTCACAGAAACTAAAAAAACACACAAAAAAGCAGGCCCTCATGTGCCTCTTACTGAACATAAACCTCAGGAGATTGAAAGGCAAGTACAAACTACGCTGTATAGTTTCAAACATTGCTACTTACATAAAGTAAGTTGTTTTGTTTCCAAAATGTTTTGTTATTTTTTTTATTATCTTAACTTCGTTTACGTAATGTTAAGCAATAAATATTGCGTTTAATTTTGAAACAAAAAACACCAAAAAAATAAAACGTAACCGTCCTATTATAATTTAGGTACTCGTCATCATAGGGTCAACAGGAGAATAAACCATTAAAGGCAAGACAAGACTTATAAGAGGCTTTTCAACTCCTCTGCTGAAGAACCACTGCTAAGATTTTAATCATAGTTATCATCCCTTAAAGGGAGTACATCAGGATTTTTCTAGAAATATCTTAAATTATAAAAATGTTCCAGTTCATGATAAAACACTTATATCCATCAAAATATGATGTTCGAACCATATTGATAAGGTTTTAACTTCGAATACACCATATACATGATATAGCTAGGACAGAATCGGGCATAAAATGCTGAAATTAACCCTGGTGCGTAACCTAGGATAGCATGTATTACTGTACAGAATGAATTTCCTTGTAACTAAGGGGTCATTTTTAGGATCATTCATTATGTTTAGGCGCTTTAAAATAGAAAATATCATTATTTGTCAATTTTAAGTCGGACCCCTAGACCCCTTTGAAAAGCCTGATGTACTCCCTTTAATGATGTAGATTCCGGTTTGTACACATAATGACGGTATTACCCAAATATACTTAAAATAAGTAGGTTTACCCCTTCGGTTACACTCTGAGCTGATAAACTGACCATGCATTACTCCGGTACTATTGCGCATTTCAACGTACATTTTGTATGTGGAACTCATATTACACATGCTAATAAAAAGTACATATGTGCAGGTCGTTATAGTACAGATGCTCTACGTCACTTAGTCATAAATAGGACTATTAAACATGTCCAAGGCAACCGTTTCCTCCTCTCACATGTAATACCCATTATTGTTGAAAACTCATCGGCTGAAAAGTTCTATTTTTTGCAATCTCATTCGCAGTTGTTTAAAGGGACACACGGCAATATTGATTTTGTAAAAACTTGCGCCCATGTAGCAATTGTTTTCATCGAGAAATAAGTGCAACAATACACATTGGATTATTTAGGACTCGTGCAGTTGGAATGTAAATAAATGTTAATAAATTGCAAATTTGATAGATATTTCTCTTAGTATATTATCCGAAACGTTTGACATAAAGCTGTGTACGTCACATCATTGTTACCACGAACTGTCTCCACAAATTAAGGTAATCGCCACGAAATATCACCCCACACTAATGTAAGTCAAAACTGCGAGTATCGGGTAAACTGCACGCTAAAAGCTGGGTTAAATCCCACAAACAGTTCCAAGGCCGTAGCCATATTATCAACCCATTTGTGATTGTATTGGCACATGTCTTCATTCTTATTACCTTTGTAATTATTGTTTTTCTTCGGGTTTCTGGTTCACTGTGTTCTGTGAAAGCTACATTTCCTGTCCTACTTTTATACCTACTTTTAACACTGCAATTCGCTATTTAAACATTGGATTGGGAATATAATCATCGGTTTCCACATGTTGTAGTCGCTGTTATTTTCAGCTTTAATCTAACGTTCCTCCAGGTTGTCTGGAATGTTATATTACTGGATATTATCTTGTACTCTAGTAGTTGTACCATCGATCGTAATTCTCCAGTGAACTGCAAATCACACACACTGTGATTAACTCTTTGCCTTGAAATTTATTTTTCCTTAACTCTATACTAGTCTTGTACCATTTATATTTTTATACGCCTAGATTCGTTTTTCTTCGGGATTACATTTAAACTCTTGTAATAAATTATCATTATACAAATAAGTGGTCGCCGTTTCCAGTTCAGCAACAATCATGATTTTACATGGTGGGAATGAAACACTTATCAAAAGCTTGTTTCTCTATTAGCGGATTGTCAAATGGTATTCGTTTGTATGACAGGTTATTGACTTTTTTCGGCGTAATATTACTCGGAACGAGTTGTTTTGGCAAAGGACGATGAGCTTGCGAGTCGTCATGCGTCAAATAAATGAGTTCCAAGTAATATGTTGTCATACAAATTCAATATTAAATCATTTTATTGTATACTTCCTCTTGATCGATACAACGTGTTTATTTATGTTTTGTCATTGTATTTGCGTTATTTCTAATTCAGTGGGTGGAATTCTTATCTTTTCTTTCATGTGCGGATGATTATTTGACGCTAAATGATAAACGTCTTACGTCGACGTCGACTAACGTCCTTAAACATGTCCAGAGATTTTCAGAAGATCGTTAACGATAGCATCAGTAGGTGACTCAGACTCTTGGAAACCATTTCGTTTTCATATGACGCAAGACACGTTTCCATTCATTAACAGTTTAAAGAAGCGGCTTATTCATGGACGATTAGGTCAATGTAAACGGGACAATGGAAGTATACAATAATTAAACGAGACAATGGAACTATACAATAATTTGAAGGATTAGTACTATTCTCTTAATTGTACATATAATCTGCAATATGATTTAGTTACGTATTACTTACTGTAATTTGTAATTGTATAAGCAAATGCCAAAACAAATATAATTAACCATGTATTATTTCACTTCAAAATCATTATATTCTATGCTTACACTATGGTCCATGAATGTGCTATGTATATTGTAGAGTCTATGAAGAGAAATTAAAAACCCGAAAGTGAGGGACCGTAGCATTTTATAATGTTTTGTCTTTTGTCCTATTTATAGTTCTGGCTCTTCATGATCAAGTGAATGCTATAAGAAGTAAATCTTCACGGATAAATTTAGCCTGTATTTAAATCTGATTCCTCTCAAAGGTAGAGTAAGCACTAATGTGCCGTACTTTAACTTAAGTAAGCCTGTATCTCGACAACGGCTATGTCGGCCATTCTGCGTAGTCGAGACAAGTACAGTTCAATGAAAAGTGATAAACTTTTACAGATTGTAGGGCAACTTCTGATAATTCTGCTATACCTTAGACGGTAAACGCTATTATTTAGCAGATATTAGTTTTGTGTACAACGTCACACCAAGTTTAATTCGGTGAACACTAGATATATCAAATACCGAATGTAAAAGTAGGTATAAAAGTCGAGCAGGCAATGTAGCATCAATCGTGAAAAGACGTAGACACGAAGAACTAGATCATCTGATTTAAAGCCTTATACGTTTGCTTGGATGCTTATAATGAATTCGCCGGCATGTGAAATGTATCCACAATTGAATAAACACAAACAAAGGAAAGCATTGTAACAAGATAAATAATACACCAACTTACGATGAAATGTTTAGTGTCTGCAATTAGCTTGCACTGCACATACATTACGTTGAGATGTAATAATAAGACTCAGCCTTCAAAGCGAATACGGTATTCCATCTAATTTCTGAGAAACCAATCTTATACAATATAAAATACAAACTTAAGGACTAACCTAAATGCAATATCGGCCAAACGTTTGTTGATAAATTACATGTAGTTTCTGAGGTGAAACCTTGATAAACTAACAAATAAATGAAAACTTATACAGAAACTCCGAACGTCAGCTGTCCGTTAAAGGTGTTTTAATGTGTGTATTATATTCTTCATCTATTCCGATTATATACTCACGGTCTATGAAAAGGCACAATATAACAAATGCTTTTAAAAGTTAGAATTTGAGGCATTTTGGACAAAATATGATATAACAAGTCGACATTTAACGTTTTGGTGGGCATATCTGAACTTGGTGTTACGAAATACACGTAGCACGTGCATTTCCGGTTTTCTTCAGTTACATCGCACAAAGAAATCATTTTCTCAAAAACATTCAGGGCATAATACCGCCAGATGTCAAGCAATAAAAAGGCCAGTAAAAGTAAATGGAATTTATTCATGGACAGATTACTGCAGCTTGCAATTTAGAGGAACACTTTTTTTTATGATATCCATAGTAAATAATGTCAAATGACAAGGTAAACAACTGCATAACTGCTTGTCATTAAAACCTACCAATAAACATGTGAAACAAGTTTGGTGTCAAAATTCAATTCTTAAAAAATAGAAAATATTGGTTCAGCAGTTTTATTCCAAATGGTTTGTGAATAATCCTATGGAGTTAATGGTGCGTTTTCATTCACCGTCAGTATATTTATATTAACAGCGAATATGCGGCAATATTGCAGTTGAACTCAGAGGGTTAAATTTGCCCTTGGGAACATAGTAATTGAGAAAATGGCTAGGTTCCAGATTATTTTAATTTCAATTGTGCATCTGGCATCGATCTATAGCTTTTAATGGACAAGTATTGTCTGTTGTCATATCCAATAATCATGTTCATTACGTTAATAGAGTATTCAATTTCTTTCCCAATAGACAATGTTACAGTGATGTAACTCTTCTATGCAATCACGAAATTCAGACATTTCCGTGTTAGTGCATCTTATATAGCACAATATTTGTATTGTTGTACTAACATAGACATAAGACATAACATTAAAGTTATAATAATGGCTAATAAAGAAATAAAGAAATACAGCTTTTTCAAATAATGCCACTTTCGTACTAGATGGTTCGACGAAAACATTAGAATCTTTAATTAGACAAACAGATCAATTCAGTTTGACATCAGGACTCAAGTTAAACATAACAATTCGGTAATATTGCGTGTTGGCTCACTCAAAAATACAGAAGAAAAAGATTGCAAAGATAAACACTTTATATGGTCAAACAATAAAGCAATAACACTGGAAACTGTTTTTACAAATGATAGGTCAAAATGCCACGAGGAAAACCTTATACCAAAGATAGATGCATTCTGCAATTGTTTAGAAGGTTGGAAAAAGACATTGTTCATCAACAATTGGAAAAATAACCGTTATTAAAACATTTGCACTGCCAAAACTCATGTATCCTCTAACAGTTTTAGAGAGTCCAAATGAAGTTTGTATTAACCGAAAAAATAATGCTTGAACTTTTATGAGAAGGTAAACCCGATAAAATAAACAAAAACACAATAATTCAAGATTATGAAAAAGGGGGAGGGGTTAATAAAGATTGATATAAACCTATTTGTAAATTCAGTAAAAGCAGGCTGGATTAAAATACTTCTGGATACTAACAATCACGGTGATTGGAAGGCAATATACGTGAAATAAATTAATAAATGTGGATGAAATGTGTTTGGAAGCAATTTTAATACAATTGATGCAAAAACAACAACTCTTAAATTACCTTTTTATCCCAAATAGTTGAACCATGGTCACAAATAAATATTACGAAAAACATTGATCAATATTCGAGACAATTATATGGAGCAATACTTAATATTATACGTAGAAGGAGAGTGCCTTATAAAAAACGTGGGATATTAAAGGTATACAATACATCGATCTAATAGGAAATACCATCTATATATTCAATGAGGGACCGTAGCATTTTATAATGATTTGTCTGTCCTATTTATAGTTCTGGCTCTTCATGATCAAGTGAATGTTATAAGAAGTAAATCTTCATGAATATATTTAGCCTGTATTTAAATCTGATTCCTCGCAAAGGTAGAGTAAACACTAATGTGCCGTAGAATGACATTCATGTTTAACTTAAGTAAGCTTGTATCTCGACGACGGCTATGTCGGTCATTCTGCGTACAGTTCAATGAAAAGTGATAACCATTTACAGATTGTAGGGCAACTTCTGAATATGCTGCTATACCTTAGACGGTAAACGCTATTTTTTAACAGGTATTTGTTTTGTGTACAATGTCTCACCAAGTTTAATTCGGTGAACACTAGATATGTCAAATACCGAATGTAACAGTAGGTATAAACGTCAAACGGGAAATGTAGCATTAAAGGACCGCGGTTATCAAGGAAAAATTGTATCTATGAATGGCATGCAATCCATGTGGAATGAAAACTAACGGATTTTAATCTAAGCAACTCTGGGTTTCTTCAATATTATACAATCATGCAAAGCATTCCAAAGATGTGGAAGAAAGTAATTCAAACAGAAACTAGAAACAATATTGATAATGATCAAACTGTTCAAAGAAATAGAGGAAATCAAAAAAAAAATGCAAATAAAGTTTCATATAATAAGCAAATTAGACGTATTCAGAAGGATCTAGCTATAAAACCACATATAAAAAGGGACGTAACATTTTCGAATCTAAACTGGAAACGAATTCATCTTATACCATTTGAATGCTTAATTGACACTAAACATAGAACATTCCAGTATAAATATATATTATTAATGCGAGATCTCCCAACAAAGACCTATTTGTATAAATGTAAAATTGCAAATACAATATTTGTGATTTTTGTAATTTGCACATAGAAACTATCGAGCATTTATTTTTAGAATGTCCAGTTACTCGAGCCTTTTGGACAGAAGTATAAAACGTTTAATCAGTAAAAATATACAAAACAATGTAGACTTTAAAACGATTTCATTTGAAATTATTGCAAAACATCTAACTCTTGTAGTTTACATTGTTTATTAATGATTGCAAAGTATTTTATTTTCCAAAGACCCAATTGAGACCTTAATTGTACGACATTCATTGATCCAGTTTTTCCTGTTTTACTTATATTGCCTATTAATGCTGCCTTCTTGGTTAGAGAATAGTTCATGGCGGGGATTTCTTTATTTACACGGTCCAGTTTTATTGGGTTGACAGTAGGGTAAGTGTAAAGTTTGGTGCACTCTAGAACCTAGTTTGAACCCCCATCGGCCTTTTTTGCCACTGACCGTTCCAAGGCGATAGCCCAATTGTCAACCCTTTTGTGTTTGTGAAGTCTTATTCATCTTTAAATTTGTTCTTTGTTTCTTTGTGTGTTTGTGGTTGACTGTCGTCATTGAATTCTGCTTTTCCTGTTCGATTTTTATATCTATGTTTATACTATATTTAAAAATTTGAACAGAACAATAGCGATATCTAGGGACAATATAAGACAGCGATTAAAACAACTCGTACAGTGTTGCGGGGCCCTTCTACTATTCTCTGTATTCTTTTTATCTATTCTGGCCTTTCAAGACCGTTGATATTATGTTAACAAGTAACTGCTATTTGTAAATATGTGTGTTATTGTACAATTGTCCAAATTGAAAAATAAAAATAAATCATAAGAAAAAAAAAGAAGACATAAGACAGACAAAAGAACTTCCAGAATGAAAATGCTATTGAAAAGTTAGCAGTGTATTATTAATAACAGTATTTAGTAACTTTTCAAATAAATAGTCAGCAATTTCCAATATTGTTTTTTCCCAACTATTCATGCTTTATGTGTCTAAACACATTAAAGAGATATACGGCAATCTTGATTATTTAACAACTCGCTGCGTTCCGTTCGTTTTTCTACATAACTTGAATTTGTTCAGTCATTAATGGTAATTATAAGCATATCTGAAAGATAATTGTTTTTGCATATTACTACCTGTTTATTATAATATATCAATAACATGCGTAAAATAATCGTACAATAGCGGAGGAAAATTGAAAACTCAAAATGGTTTTTAAATATATGCAAGCAGGTAGGTCAAAATGATACTGGATTAATCAATCAAGATGCCAATTCAATTCGTGATACTAACTTCAAGATTGCCTTTTGTCTCTTTAATGACAATTGGTGTATGTATTCCTAAAGTGTATACATAATCTGGGATTAGCTTATTGTATGTGCATGGTTTAGAACTTTGAGAAATGTCTATGTAGTTTGTGGTAACAAAAACCTTGTTAAGAAATTTACTTGAAATAACTTGATTTCGATCATTGATGTCCTTACCATCGTAAAAAAGCTCTACTATCTAAGCGACTGAACTGGAAGATATAAAATGTAGATATAAAAATCGAACAGGAAAAGTAGCATTCAACCACAAACGCAGAAACAACGGACAACTTTAAATATGCAAACACAAACTGGTTGGCAATAGGACTACCGCCTTGGAACGGTCAGTGGCAAAAAAGGGCCGCTGGTGGTTTAAACCAGGTTCTAGGGGCACCAAACCTCACTTCACTCTTACCCTGTTGTCATCCCAATAAACGGGGCTGTGTGAATAAAGATATCCCCGCCAGGTTATAATCTCTAACAAACAAGGCGGCATTAATAGGCAATATAAGTAAAAATCCCAATACGTTCCATTCATCTGGCCTTCACCATTCTTGCTAATATTCTTAGACTTAAGCCCAAGTATGAAATTTCAATCACACATATTTCTATAAATTTAAAGGATAACTTTTCATAAGAAGCTGCTATGTATAAATATGATACATTATAATAAATAGCAACTGCATACGATTCTTTACCTCTGAAGGTCATTGGAATATTTGTGAATGAAATTTTAGTACTTGAGCTCAAGTTTAAGAATAGTCTGAAGAAAGAATTCCAAGCCAGATCTTTACCAATCTTTACCAGATCAAACAACCGATAAACATCAGTGTTTCTTAAGTAAGGCTAATTGTCAGTGCTAATGGAGCGTTTCAGTACACTGTTCATGAGATTCTACTTTCGGTTTTACAAAGACACATTCTAAGGTATTTTTTGGAAAAAAAAGGAATTTCATCAGGACACATCACTACAATGTATTATATACTTAACTTAAGCCATTCCCAACGTGTGCGTGGTAGTTTTAAATCGGATGTATGTTCGAGAAATGAGAAAAAAAGGTTCCTATAAAAGTCACCGCACCTAAACCCAATGGCACTGCAGGTCCGCTGAACCTCAAACTAAGAGCTAAGTAAATGCAAATGACAATACACAACACAAATAGTAGCGAAGACGGGTTTACCGCATTTTGAACAGTCAATAGGAAATACGGCCTATTGGTTAGCTCAAATCGACTGCATGTGTGGACAACCTCGGTATTATCCTGTCTTCAACCAAAGACAGTATAAATAAAGGTGCTTCCCATCAAAAGAAAATATCTAACAATAAAGTCCACATCAAGAGAAATTAGCAAACGATATACTTAAATGTTGCTGTAAAGATATATAAAAATACATAATTAGAAACACCTCAGAAAAAGGATGTATCTAGAATTGTACTGATCGACCACAGCAGTTGCAGCCAAAGAGAAAAAACACCTAGAAATCGACAAAGGGGACGAAGGTTCATGTACCTAACTCCCATGTCAATGTTTCTGACGGTGCAGTCATAGAGTCCCACGAGGATAATGCATAGATGTAATGTTCATATCGAAACATAGCCCCCTGCTTGGAAAATCACCAGAAGAGTTGCGGGCATAAGGCAAGTGAGAAAATTGCGTTTATTTTCTTAACATGCCCGGCTGTTTCATTAGTGTTCATGTAGCTGCCCAGAGTGTAGGCATATATTCAAACGGTGTGATATTTTCATCAGTACTCCAATAACATCAAGTAATACGCTTCTTGTAAATACGACAATAAAAAAGAATACAAACGAAACATTTCCGCTATAAATGCCCTTTCTCGAGAACAAAAAATGGGATTTTCTTTTATAATATCTATATGCATGCAAATTTTGTGTAAATATACATTACTACATAAATACTTTAGATTTTATGTGTTTTATTATAGAAAATGAAATAATATTTTCAATAGTGGTTCCTACTATGTTTAATAAGTCTATATTATTAATTATGAGAGTAGGCATGAACTAATTTAAGCTGAGTAAACTGTACCATTTTTACATCTTGAGTTTCGTTTCGGTAAGAGTCATAAATATGATACATGTTGAACTAATTTAAGATGAGTAAACTGTACCATTTTTACCTCTTGAGTTTCGTTTCGGCAAGAGTCATAAATATGATACATGTCAATATATAAGGTTATGAGTATATTGCACCAATTTGTCTTCTTGTGTTTCGTTTCGGCAAGAGTCATGCATATGGTAATACATAGCAAAATATGATTCATATAAATAGTATTTAGTTCAAATTCTGAACTCATCTATAGTCTATTTGTAAAATAATCTGTAATCAACATGTATTGATGTATGTATATAGTCTTGATCCATTATATTTATAGATATATGTTAACGCTCGCTAATGTTAAATTTTGAATTTGTATTATATGTTACAATTATATGTATATGCTCTCCTGTACATTGGAGGAAATAAAGAATCTACTATTCGTAATGGTATTTTAAATAGATGGTGACCCTTAAAAGTAAAATCTTGTCTATAAAAGCCATAATTTCGAGTTCTATATGTTCTTCTATCTTAAAATAATATGCTTCGTTTACTTTTTAAACTGAACTAAGAGTCTTTAGTATAAATAGGTAAAACAAAAACTCGAATTGGTATCACATGTATAAACTATATACACTTTCACGTGGTGTATATTTTACTATGTTTGACATAAAGCTAATATCAAGCTTGATTTAGTGCTGACTGGTTTTGTCTAAATAGCCAGCAATTTTGGTGCGTTTTCTTAAATATCAGTTGTTTGACATGAACATTGAAATAATTGCATATTCAAAGCCTTACTTGTAACTAAAATACAACTGATAGCTATTTACGGTATTAAGCACTTGACACATTAGATCTATTGTATTGACAAGAAATCTCATCTTGTTTGAAATTTCAGATAGATCGAGTCTAGAAGAGTACTCAAATGCCAAGTTGTCGGAACCAATCAGGTTTATTCCGTAGTAGTTCCGTATAATATTTTTTGAAAATCTTAGCATTGTATGGTTTAAAAAATGTTGCCTTATATAAGGCTCGAACCTTGAACCTTCGGTAGTAGCCGACGCTCTAAACGACCGCGCCAAGGCCAAGCGTAGTTGTTTGTTTTTTCGGCATTAAATAGTATATAACAAAAAGTAGATATAACAATTGAAAAGGAAAAGTAGCATTTAAGGATGACAGTCAACCACAAAAACACACAGAAACAAAGAACAACATTAAAGATGAATAAAAGTCCAAATAAGACATCAACAACACAAAAGCTTTGACAATAGGGCTAAATCAGGTTCTAGGGTGCACCAAACTTCACACTTACCCTACTGTCATCCCAATAAAACGGGACAGTGTAAATAAAGAAATCCACGCAATGAACTATTCTCTAACAAACAAATTAATAGGCAATATATAATAAGTAAAACACAAAAATGCTCGTGTATATATAAATACAAAAAAGTGATAGCCTAGAAAGCCACAAAGAAGGTACTCAATGACTTGGCAGAACCCAGAGCAACAAGAGAACAAATCATTGAGGGCACGACAAGACAAGGTTGCAGACAAACGTCAAACGTCACCTTCCGTTTGAGCTTTAGGTAGATACAAACGCGTCTACATAATCAGCCATTTATGGATGTCTTTTGAAACAAATATCCAATATGTAATTATAATAAATACTGATAAAGGTGATCCTTTGAGAGCAACAAACACAATTAAGATAATAAAGCAACTGATAAGACGCCTGATCGGTGGAGAATGATAATGCGCATCTCTGGAAATTGGAAATTGGGAAAGTTAACAGAGTACTCAAATGCCAAATTGTCGGAAGCAATCAGATTTATTCCGTAATAGTTTCGTAATATTTTTTTAAATATCTTAACATTGTATCGTTTAAAAGGAACCGTGAACGTTAAGTAGACACGTAGTAGACGACGCTCTAACCGAATGCACCAAAGGCGTGGTTGGTTTGTTGCGATATTAAATAGTATATAACAAATGCCACGATCTGTGATCTGACTGGTTCCAATAAGTTGGCATGTGCGATTTCAACTAACGTGTAGTGAACTTCATTTTAAACATGATTTAAAACGTGATATTTCTACTTAGCCATTTGTATTCATTTGTACATATATTCATCTTGTTGTAAATTGTCCTTGGTGAGTTGTCTCCACTTGGTCAATCTTGTTACAATGGCATGTGAGATCTCATAAAAGTACACGGTGTGGCTTATTAGTACTTACTTTGTGACTTTCTAGGCTTTTGTTATTTTAATATTCATATATACATGATCATCTTTGTGTTCTACTTTTATTGACTATTATTGCTGCCTAGATTGTTAGAGGATAGAGACGGACGGAGATTTCCTTAGTTTCTAACTGGGATGACCCTAGGGTGAGAGTGAGGTTTGGTGCACTCTAGAACTTGGTTTATCCCCCAGTCACCTTTTGCAGTTCACCGTTCCAAGGTAGTACACCTGTAATCAATACATTGAATACTGCCTAGGTTTTTACAGGATATAGCCTAGTGGGGATGTCCATATGTCTACTGTCGCTGCCTAGATTGTTAGAGGATATAGCCGTGTGGGAATTCTCTTACGTCTACTGTCGATGCCTATATAGCCTAGTGGGGATTTTCTTACGACTACTGTCGCTGCCTAGATTGTTAGAGGATATAGCCTAGTGGGGATTTCCTTACGTCCACTGTCGCCGCCTAGATTGTTAGAGGATATAGCCTAGTGGGGATTTCCTTACGTCCACTGTCGCCGCCTAGATTGTTAGAGGATATAGCCTAGTGGGGATTTCCTTACGTCCACTGTCGCCGCCTAGATTGTTAGAGGATATAGCCTAGTGGGGATTTCTTTATTCCACTGTCGCTGCCTAGATTGTTAGAAGATATAGCTTAGTAGGGATTTCCTTACGTCCACTGTCGCCGCCTAGATTGTTAGAGGATATAGCCTAGTGGGGATTTCCTTACGTCCACTGTCGCTGCCTAGATTGTTAGAGGATATAGCTTAGCAGGGATTTCCTTACGTCCACTGTCGCTGCCTAGATTGTTAGAGGATATAGCCTAGTGGGGATTTCCTTACGTCTACTGTCGCTGCCTAGATTGTTAGAGGATATAGCCTAGTGGGGATTTCCTTACGTCCACTGTCGCCGCCTAGATTGTTAGAGGATATAGCCTAGTGGGGATTTCCTTACGTCCACTGTCGCTGCCTAGATTGTTAGAGGATATAGCCTAGTGGGGATTTCCTTACGTCCACTGTCGCTACATACATTGTTAGAGGATATAGCCTAGTGGGGATTTCCTTATGTCCACTGTCGCCGCCTAGATTGTTAGAGGATATAGCCTAGTGCGGATTTTCTTACGTCCACTGTCGCTGCCTAGATTGTTAGAGGATATAGCCTAGTGGGGATTTCCTTACGTCCACTGTCGCTGCCTAGATTGTTAGAGGATATAGCCTAGTGGGGATTTCCTTACGTCCACTGTCGCCGCCTAGATTGTTAGAGGATATAGCCTAGTGGGGATTTTCTTACGTCTACTGTCGCTGCCTAGATTGTTAGAGGATATAGCCTTGTGGGGATTTCCTTACGTCCACTGTCGCTGCCTAGATTGTTAGAGGATATAGCCTAGTGGGGATTTCCTTACGTCCACTGTCGCTGCCTAGATTGTTAGAGGATATAGCCTAGTGGGGATTTCCTTATGTCCACTGTCGCCGCCTAGATTGTTAGAGGATATAGCCTAGTGGGGATTTTCTTACGTCTACTGTCGCTGCCTAGATTGTTAGAGGATATAGCTTAGTAGGGATTTCCTTACGTCTACTGTCGCTGCCTAGATTGTTAGAGGATATAGCCTTGTGATCATTTTCTTACGTCCACTGTCGCTACATACATTGTTAGAGGATATAGCCTTGTGGGGATTTCCTTATGTCCACTGTCGCCGCCTAGATTGTTAGAGGATATAGCTTAGTGGGGATTTCCTTACGTCTACTGTCGCTGCCTAGATTGTTAGAGGATATAGCCTAGTGGGGATTTCCTTACGTCCACTGTCGCTGCCTAGATTGTTAGAGGATATAGCCTAGTGGGGATTTTTTTACGTCCACTGTCGCCGCCTAGATTGTTAGAGGATATAGTCTAGTGGGGATTTCCTTACGTCTACTGTCGCCGCCTAGATTGTTAGAGGATATAGCCTAGTGGGGATTTCCTTACGTGCACTGTCGCTGCCTAGATTGTTAGAGGATATAGCCAAGTGGGGATTTCCTTACGTCCACTGTCGCTGCCTAGATTGTTAGAGGATATAGCCTAGTGGGGATTTCCTTACGTCCACTGTCGCTGCCTAGATTGTTAGAGGATATAACCTAGTGGGGATTTCCTTACGTCTACTGTCGCTGCCTAGATTGTTAGAGGATATATCCTAGTGGGGATTTCCTTATGTCCACTGTCGCTGCCTAGATTGTTAGAGGATATATCCTAGTGGGGATTTCCTTACGTCTACTGTCGCTGCCTAGATTGTTAGAGGATATAACATAGTGGGAATTTCCTTACGTCCACTGTCGCTGCCTAGATTGTTAGAGGATATAGCCTAGTGGGGATTTCCTTACGTCTACTGTCGCCGCCTAGATAGTTAGAGGATATATCCTAGTGGGGATTTCCTTATGTCCACTGTCGCCGCCTAGATTGTTAGAGGATATAGCCTAGTGGGGATTTCCTTACGTGCACTGTCGCTGCCTAGATTGTTAGAGGATATAGCCTAGTGGGGATTTCCTTACGTGCACTGTCGCTGCCTAGATTGTTAGAGGATATATCCTAGTGGGGATTTCCTTATGTCCACTGTCGCCGCCTAGATTGTTAGAGGATATAGCCTAGTGGGGATTTCCTTACGTGCACTGTCGCTGCCTAGATTGTTAGAGGATATAGCCTAATGGGGATTTCCTTACGTGCACTGTCGCTGCCTAGATTGTTAGAGGATATAGCCAAGTGGGGATTTTCTTACGTCTACTGTCGCCGCCTAGATTGTTAGAGGATATAACCTAGTGGGGATTTCCTTACGTCCACTGTCGCTGCCTAGATTGTTAGAGGATATAGCCTAGTGGGGATTTCCTTACGTCTACTGTCGCTGCCTAGATTGTTAGAGGATATAGCCTAGTGGGGATTTCCTTACGTCCAATGTCGCTGCCTAGATTGTTAGAGGATATAACCTAGTGGGGATTTCCTTACGTCCACTGTCGCTGCCTAGATTGTTAGAGGATATAACCTAGTGGGGATTTCCTTACGTCCACTGTCGCTGCCTAGATTGTTAGCGGATATAGCCTAGTGGGGATGTCCTTACGTCCACTGTCGCCGCCTAGATTGTTAGAGGATATAGCCTAGTGGGGATTTTCTTACGTCTACTGTCGCTGCCTAGATTGTTAGAGGATATAGCCTAGTGGGGATTTCCTTACGTCCACTGTCGCTGCCTAGATTGTTAGCGGATATAGTCTAGTGGGGATGTCCTTACGTCCACTGTCGCCGCCTAGATTGTTAGAGGATATAGCCTAGTGGGGATTTTCTTACGTCCACTGTCGCTACATACATTGTTAGAGGATATAGCCAAGTGGGGATTTCCTTACGTCCACTGTCGCTACATAGATTGTTAGAGGATATAGCCAAGTGGGGATTTCCTTACGTCCACTGTCGCTGCCTAGATTGTTAGAGGATATAGCCTAGTGGGGATTTCCTTACGTCTACTGTCGCTGCCTAGATTGTTAGAGGATATAGCCTAGTGGGGATTTCCTTACGTCTACTGTCGCTGCCTAGATTGCTAGAGGATATAGCCAAGTGGGGATTTCCTTACGTCTACTGTCGCTGCCTAGATTGTTAGAGGATATAGCTTAGTGGGGATTTTCTTACGTCCACTGTCGCTGCCTAGATTGTTAGAGGATATAGCCTAGTGGGGATTTCCTTACGTTCACTGTCTCTGCCTAGATTGTTAGAGGATATAGCCTAGTGGAGATTTCCTTACGTCCACTGTCGCTGTCTAGATTGTTAGAGGAGATAGCCTAGTGGGGATTTCCTAAACGTCCACTGTCGCTGCCTAGATTGTTAGAGGATATAGCCTAGTGGAGATTTCCTTACGTCCACTGTCGCTGTCTAGATTGTTAGATGATATAGCCTAGTGGGGATTTCCTAAACGTCCACTGTCGCTGCCTAGATTGTTAGAGGATATAGCCTAGTGGGGATTTCCTTACGTCTACTGTCGCTGCGTAGATTGTTAGAGGATATAGCCTAGTGGGGATTTCCTTACGTCTACTGTCGCTACCTAGATTGTTAGAGGATATAGCCTAGTGGGGATTTCCTTACGTCTACTGTCGCCGCCTAGATTGTTGGAGGATATGGCCTAGTGGGGATTTCCTTACGTCCACTGTCGCTGCCTAGATTGTTAGAGGATATAGCCTAGTGGGGATTTCCTTACGTCCACTGTCGCTGCCTAGATTGTCAGAGGATATAGCCTAGTGGGGATTGCCTTACGTCCACTGTCGCCGCCTAGATTGTTAGAGGATATAACCTAGTGGGGATTTCCTTACGTCTACTGTCGCTGCCTAGATTGTTAGAGGATATAACCTAGTGGGGATTTCCTTATGTCCACTGTCGCCGCCTAGATTGTTAGAGGATATAACCTAGTGGGGATTTCCTTACGTCCACTGTCGCTGCATACATTGTTAGAGGATATAGCCTAGTGGGGATTTCCTTACGTCCACTGTCGCCGCCTAGATTGTTAGAGGATATAACCTAGTGGGGATTTCCTTACGTCCACTGTCGCTGCCTAGATTGTTAGAGGATATTGCCTAGTGGGGATTTCCTTACGTCCACTGTCGCCGCCTAGATTGTTAGAGGATATAGCCAAGTGGGGATTTTCTTACGTCTACTGTCGCTGCCTAGATTGTTAGAGGATATAGCCTAGTGGGGATTTCCTTACGTCCACTGTCGCCGCCTAGATTGTTAGAGGATATAGCCTAGTGGGGATTTTCTTACGTCTACTGTCGCTGCCTAGATTGTTAGAGGATATAGCCTTGTGGGGATTTCCTTACGTCCACTGTCGCTGCCTAGATTGTTAGAGGATATAGCCTAGTGGGGGTTTCCTTACGTCCACTGTCGCTGCCTAGATTGTTAGAGGATATAGCCTAGTGGGGATTGCCTTACGTCCACTGTCGCCGCCTAGATTGTTAGAGGATATAACCTAGTGGGGATTTCCTTACGTCTACTGTCGCTGCCTAGATTGTTAGAGGATATAACCTAGTGGGGATTTCCTTATGTCCACTGTCGCCGCCTAGATTGTTAGAGGATATAACCTAGTGGGGATTTCCTTACGTCCACTGTCGCTGCATACATTGTTAGAGGATATAGCCAAGTGGGGATTTCCTTACGTCTACTGTCGCCGCCTAGATTGTTAGAGGATATAGCCTAGTGGGGATTTCCTTACGTCCACTGTCGCCGCCTAGATTGTTAGAGGATATAACCTAGTGGGGATTTCCTTACGTCCACTGTCGCTGCATACATTGTTAGAGGATATAGCCAAGTGGGGATTTCCTTACGTCTACTGTCGCCGCCTAGATTGTTAGAGGATATAGCCTAGTGGGGATTTCCTTACGTCCACTGTCGCCGCCTAGATTGTTAGAGGATATAACCTAGTGGGGATTTCCTTACGTCTACTGTTTGCTGCCTAGATTGTTAGAGGATATAACCTAGTGGGGATTTCCTTACGTCCACTGTCGCCGCCTAGATTGTTAGAGGATATAACCTAGTGGGGATTTCCTTACGTCCACTGTCGCCGCCTAGATTGTTAGAGGATATAGCCAAGTGGGGATTTCCTTACGTCCAATGTCGCCGCCTAGATTGTTAGAGGATATAGCCTAGTGGGGATTTCCTTACGTCCACTGTCGCCGCCTAGATTGTTAGAGGATATAACCTAGTGGGGATTTCCTTACGTCTACTGTCGCTGCCTAGATTGTTAGAGGATATAACCTAGTGGGGATTTCCTTACGTCCACTGTCGCTGCCTAGATTGTTAGAGGATATAACCTAGTGGGGATTTCCTAACGTCTACTGTCGCTGCCTAGATTGTTAGAGGATATTGCATAGTGGGGATTTTTTTACGTCTACTGTCGCTGCCTATATTGTTAGAGAATATAACCTAGTGGGGATTTCCTTACGTCTACTGTCGCTGCCTAGATTGTTAGAGGATATTGCATAGTGGGGATTTCCTTACGTCCACTGTCGCTGCCTATATTGTTAGAGGATATAGACCAGTGGGGATTTCCTTACGTCCACTGTCGCTGCCTAGATTGTTAGAGGATATAGCCTAGTGGGGATTTCCTTACGTCCACTGTCGCTGCCTAGATTGTTAGAGGATATAACCTAGTGGAGATTTCCTTACGTCTACTGTCGCTGCCTAGATTGTTAGAGAATATAACCTAGTGGGGATTTCCTTACGTCTACTGTCGCTGCCTAGATTGTTAGAGGATATTGCATAGTGGAGATTTCCTTACGTCTACTGTCGCTGCCTAGATTGTTAGAGAATATAACCTAGTGGAGATTTCCTTACGTCCACTGTCGCTGCCTAGATTGTTAGAGAATATAACCTAGTGGGGATTGCCTTACGTCTACTGTCGCTGCCTAGATTGTTAGAGAATATAACCTAGTGGGGATTTCCTTATGTCCACTGTCGCTGCCTAGATTGTTAGAGGATATAACCTAGTGGGGATTTCCTTACGTCTACTGTCGCTGCCTAGATTGTTAGAGGATATAACCTAGTGGGGATTTTCTTACGTCCACTGTCGCCGCCTAGATTGTTAGAGGATATAGCCTAGTGGGGATTTCCTTACGTCCACTGTCGCTGCCTAGATTGTTAGAGGATATATCCTAGTGGGGATTTCCTTACGTCCACTGTCGCTGCCTATATTGTTAGAGGATATAGACCAGTGGGGATTTCCTTACGTCCACTGTCGCTGCCTAGATTGTTAGAGGATATAGCCTAGTGGGGATTTCCTTACGTCCACTGTCGCTGCCTAGATTGTTAGAGGATATTGCATAGTGGGGATTTCCTTACGTCTACTGTCGCTGCCTAGATTGTTAGAGAATATAACCTAGTGGGGATTTCCTTACGTCCACCGTCGCCGCCTAGATTGTTAGAGGATATAGCCTAGTGGGGATTTCCTTACGTCCACTGTCGCTGCCTAGATTGTTAGAGGATATGGCATAGTGGGGATTTTCTTACGTCCACTGTCGCTGCCTAGATTGTTAGAGAATATAACCTAGTGGGGATTTCCTTACGTCCACCGTCGCCGCCTAGATTGTTAGAGAATATAACCTAGTGGGGATTTCCTTACGTCCACCGTCGCCGCCTAGATTGTTAGAGGATATAGCCTAGTGGGGATTTCCTTACGTCCACTGTCGCTGCCTAGATTGTTAGAGGATATGGCATAGTGGGGATTTTCTTACGTCCACTGTCGCTGCCTAGATTGTTAGAGGATATAGCCTAGTGGGGATTTCCTTATGTCCACTGTCGCCGCCTAGATTGTTAGAGGATATAGCCTAGTGGGGATTTCCTTACGTCTACTGTCGCTGCCTAGATTGTTAGAGGATATGGCATAGTGGGGATTTCCTTACGTCCACTGTCGCCGCCTAGATTGTTAGAGGATATAGCCTAGTGGGGATTTCCTTACGTCCACTGTCGCCGCCTAGATTGTTAGAGGATATGGCATAGTGGGGATTTCCTTACGTCTACTGTCGCTGCCTAGATTGTTAGAGGATATAGCCTAGTGGGGATTTCCTTACGTCCACTGTCGCTGCCTAGATTGTTAGAGGATATGGCATAGTGGGGATTTCCTTACGTCTACTGTCGCTGCCTAGATTGTTAGAGGATATAGCCTAGTGGGGATTTCCTTACGTCCACTGTCGCTGCCTAGATTGTTAGAGGATATGGCATAGTGGGGATTTTCTTACGTCCACTGTCGCTGCCTAGATTGTTAGAGGATATGGCATAGTGGGGATTTCCTTACGTCCACCGTCGCCGCCTAGATTGTTAGAGGATATAGCCTAGTGGGGATTTCCTTACGTCCACTGTCGCTGCCTAGATTGTTAGAGGATATGGCATAGTGGGGATTTTCTTACGTCCACTGTCGCTGCCTAGATTGTTAGAGGATATAGCCTAGTGGGGATTTTCTTACGTCCACTGTCGCTGCCTAGATTGTTAGAGGATATAGCCTAGTGGGGATTTCCGTATGTCCACTCTCGCCGCCTAGATTGTTAGAGGATATAGCCTAGTGGGGATTTCCTTACGTCTACTGTCGCTGCCTAGATTGTTAGAGGATATGGCATAGTGGGGATTTCCTTACGTCCACTGTCGCCGCCTAGATTGTTAGAGGATATAGCCTCGTGGGGATTTCCTTACGTCTACTGTCGCTGCATAGATTGTTAGAGGATGTAGCCTTGTAGGGATTTCCTTATGTCCACTGTCGAGTTTAACTTGGATAACAATAGGACAGAGGGAAGTTTTGTCGCCCTAGAACCTGGCTAAACAAGCCTGCGGTTGTTTCGTTTGCAGCTGACCTTTCCAAGGTGGTACCACTGTTGCCAATCCGTAATCCGTTTGTTTGTGGTGTTGCATGCATGTATTTGGCTTATATATTTCCTGTAATTGTTGATTTTTTAATGCGTGTTTTCGTAATATCTTTTCGACAGATCCTTGGTCATAATCACTTCAATATAATATTTATAATAGATGTTAAAAAGTTTATCAAAAGAGGTTATAACCCTATCATTTTGCAACCCACTGCATGTTTAGTTGTTGACCCATTTAAAGTTCGGCACTCTGCTTTTCTCTTTGATTGTGCGATGACAGGACAGATTGTGGACCCTATGATGACGTCTACCTAAATCCACAATGGACGACAGCGATTGATGTTTGTCTTTAATCGTGTCTTGTCCTACCCTTAACGGTGTGTTCTCGTATTGCTCTGACTTTTGCTAAATCATTGAGTACTTTGCGACTTTCTAGGCTTTTTGTACATTTATATCCATATATACATGATCGTTTATTTGTTATACTTATACTGCCTATTAATGCTGCCTTGTTTGTTAGAGAGTATAACCTGACGGGGATATCTTTATTTACAATGTCGCGTTTTATTGGGGTGATTATAGGGTAAGAGTGAGGTAGGAGTAATGTTTGATGGTCTCTAGAACCTGGTTTAAACCCCAAGCAGCCTTTTTTGCCACGGTTTGTTCCAAGACAGTAGTCCTATTGCCAACCCTTTTATGTTTGTGATGCCTTTTATTCATCTTTGTAATTAGTGTTTGTTTCTATTCGTGTTTTTGGTTGACTGTGGTCCTTGAAAACTACATTTCCTGTTATATCTGCTTTTGGTAGACTGGTAACTCTGAATGCTACATTTCCTGTTCTACTTTTTCTAACGCGTAATGGTAATCCTTTGTAATTATAAAACACCATTATTTGCCAAGAAACTTAATATCAGAAAACATACAAATAACAGGAAAATTAATAACCACTCTGATTGTGAAGATGTGGAGAATACTTTTTTTGGCATCCGGCTATAGAGTTCTAGTACCATTTTCACGAAACAACACTAATGAACTGACATAACCCGTCTGCACTCTTCATTTCAAGTAGCTTAGTTAAAATCAGCTCTTGAGGACGATAAGATGAAGCATGAGCAGCTGTGGCACAATGGATTCATTATCTGATATATGATCGTGAAAGGAGTTCAATTAATTGTGTGTTTGTTTTTCCTGGAACTGTGTGGGATGAGATATGTAACTATGAAAAGGTACCGTAACAAGTAAATGCGATGCAAACCATTCTGAATCTGACAGAGGAAGAAGAATTGACAAATAAATAGAGAATATTATGCCTTAAATTATCTTCGTTTTCGTGCCGAGCCTAATAATCTTGATATTAAAAGGCACTGACAATATTCTTTTTAATCATGCAGATTATCCACATTTCTGTATGAATTACTATTATTGTGGGGTGTGGGTTGATGTAACTTAAAAAAATAATCTTCCTTTTTAACCCAGTGTTCAGCTCATAGGCGGGGTGGGGATGGGTGTGGTGAAGTTCTATTTTCAGTGCCCACCCGTACAGTTTCATTATTTTCCGTATTGTATGGGGAAGGGGCGCGAGCCAACACTAGGCCACACAGCCTCAATTGGTGCAAACAACACAAGTTTGTTTGGATATCGCTGATATGTCTCTGTTTGTTTACTGACCAAACGCCGTCCATGATCAAATGTTTTATTTACATGTGCGTACAGAATGTTTACTCTTTATGAATGCACCGTTACACTGTTTGTCTTCCCTGTTTGTACGGATGGTAAAGAATGTAGTCTATGTTCAGTTGAACAAACTGGACTGGATGAAAAGCATAGTTGTGGAAGCGCACATGTAGCGTATTCAGTGCATACGCGAACATATTAATTGTTCAAGGTAGCGCTGTGGTGTAATGGTTAGCATTGCGGCTTAGTAACCCAGGGATCGTGCTTTCAATCCCAGACAGGACCGAATTTGGGTTAATTATCGAAATATTTCAGAAAAGTATTTCCTACCTTACCAGTCCTTCGGATGAGACTTTAAACCGAGGTCTGCTCACTAAACTGCTTAGTGCAATACAGCGGGGATAAATAAACGCTTATACGCACACACATATGAATTTTAGACTAATTAGACTAGTCTATTATCAATTTGTATAAGAGTGTAAAAATATAGTTTTAATTTGCACCGGATTTTTTATCATTTTAATCCTCACTTGCCTCTCTTCTTCTGAAAATCTCGTGTAGTTTACTAGTACAGACTGTCTTGCATTAATCCATTCTTGCGTTAACCCATTCTCGCACTCGATTGATACCAAACGCTTGGAATTATGGAGAAAAAAGTAGTCCGGTCAGTTCATTTGCATATATACGTATGTCCAGGATAATTGACAGAAATTTCGTGTCCGGACCGTAACGTCACAACCCCTGCAGTGATTATTATATAACTTGGCACAAGTGATCACCATAACAAGACGATGTGTCGCGCGCAAAACCCAGGTCCGTACCTCAAAGGTCAAGGTCACACTTGAAGTTAATTATGTCTCTACGGTTATCAACAAATCGCTACCACGAGTTAGACTAATTCACACCCTCTACATGTGATAATCAGTCGTGGATAGGCAACACCGAGGGACCAATGTATTACAGATGTTCAATACTGCATATAAGACTGTAGATAGATACTTCCAAATCAGTTGAGCTCTCACTCGACTATAGCACTCCTCTGGAAATCAATTAAACCCTTGGTGAAATTGAAATCAGATATACAAGCAATAGAAACGGTATACAAACTCGTAATTGCTTGCGAACAAAAAGTATATTTAAGCGGTAGAAAAACACGCAATATACAGTGTATATACACACACAGTTGAGTTATCACTCGACAAACACTCTGAAAAATCAATTAAACCCTTGGTGAAATTGAAATCAGATATACAAGCAATAGAAACGGTAAACAAAACTCGTAATTGCTTGCGAATAGAAAGTATATTTAAGCGTTAAACAAACACGCAATATACAGTGTATATACACG
This sequence comes from Cyrtodaria siliqua, assembly GCA_037043455.1. NCBI lineage: Eukaryota > Metazoa > Mollusca > Bivalvia > Adapedonta > Hiatellidae > Cyrtodaria > Cyrtodaria siliqua. The sequence continues at coordinate 57,895 of JAWPHD010001641.1, forward strand.
AACACATAATTCACTATAGGTGAATATGATGGTTTGAAGACCAGCTCTTTAAAGTAGAGAATATTGAAGATTGGTTAACTATTAGAATCGACTATTAGTGTTACCCAATTGAGTGTAGCTTAGTGTATTTATTACACAAAGAGATTATACGAATGCACGAAAATCTCGCCAGGTCAAGAACTGGAGAATTGTAATAAAATAGCATACACACTCAAAGCGATTACAACACGCAGTAACTGTTACAATACAACAAATTGCAACAAACTTACAATACACTGAAAACAGAGAATGTTCAGTAGATGATTGTAACAGCATACACTACTCGATCGGCAGAGGCCAACTTCTAGTATTCTGATACTAAATGAGTGTGAAAACGATCTAACACATACATGTAAAGATTGGAAGTGAGAATATATATACTAATACATAGTCCACGGTGACACACGATACCACACAGTTTAACATATACTGGTAGAGAATACACATGTAAAATTCACAAGGGTGGATATACGTGTACACGGGCTAAAACGCAAATATTTAAGTAACACAACGGTGCCTCTTTATGGCAGCTGACGAAGGAATTTTTATTCCGAAAGATCTTTTGCATACAGGATATTGTTTTCCTGGTAAAGTAGACACTGTTGTCTTAGTTAAAATACTTTATAAGAGATTTTAACATAACTTAGCTAAAGTATTATACTGCCTCCGTGACTAAAACACGGGGAAGGTAGTCTGTAAGGTCAATACAGATACAGCTCACATATTAGTGTTTCACATAATATAGTTGAGTACACTATACATTGTTTAGAAACAATCGCCTACTCTAATGTGAGCTTGGTGTAAGTACAGTATTAAGGATATACACACATAATAATCCGTTAAAATATACTGTAATATGCATAAAAAAACACTCGGGGTACGACTCCCCAGGGGGATCTCGCTAACTGAGAAGGCGAACCCTTTGAGGTCAATTGGGCCCTTTACTGTGGTCAGACGCTTGCAAACCCCCTCAACAAAACAGGTACGCAATCGTGTCCGGACTGTAACGTCACAACCACCGCAGGGATTTTTAAATAACTTGGCACAACTGATCAAAATGTAACAGGACGTTTCATTTTCCCTTTAAACTGCGAAGAAGGCGGTCGTTTCTGGCAATACTCATATCAACTATATTTTACGTTATTTTTTGTTCCACATACATACTCACTTAATATAAAGGCGATAGAGGTTAAACTGTGCATTTTCTATGAAACAAGAGCCATAACTATGATAGCAATTAACGAAAGTGGCATGTAATTGATTTGAATGAAAAACAAGGGTCATAACTATGATTTGGGAAAAATGCCTTAATCCTAACTTAATCGGCGTGTTATATTTAAAGGTAACAAGCCGAAGTTGCTTAATATTTCTTTTCAAAATATGCATGATTTACAAGAAAGGACTATGATTAGAATAATGTGGATTTCGTGCCCTGTTTCGCCGCTGGTCATCATCCATGCATAAACAAGATATTGTCAGCCATAAGTGACTAATACTCGTTGAATTTTTAAGGGTTACGGGTATAATAAAATGGTAGACTGTATTATGTACAAAATGATCTTTCTAAACATTTCTGTAAAGTTTGATGAAATTCCCTTATGTAATTTTCGATTTATGGCAAATACACAATTTTGATGCATTTGATCTTTGACCTCTTAGTGTAGCATTGACCTTGAGGTACGGACCTGATTCTTGCACGCGACACGCCATCTTATTGTACTTAACGTGTGTGTGAAGTTTCATCAAATTGCGTTCAATGCTTCCGAAGTTATGACTGAGACATGATTTTGACTCATTTGACGTTTGACTTCTAAGTGTGACCTTGACCTTTGAGGTATGGAACCGATTCTTATCTTAGGTGTGACACATCTTCTCATTGTCATTTACATTTGTTTGAAGTTTCATAAATTGTCCATTAGAACTTTCAAAGTTATGGCTAAGACACGATTAATTTGGACGAAGAGAGGAACGAACGAACGGATGGACACCTCATTCCTTCAGGGCGGGGGGGTGTGTGGTTGGGTGGTTGGGGTGGCGGATAAGCTCCATTCCTTTGGGGGCATAAAAACTAAACACCATTTAGTTAAGTTTGTGCAAATGTACAAACATTCACAACGATGTAGGCGATTGTCCTCAGTATAGCCCTGATCCAGCAACTAAACTAGCATATTGAGTGTACACATATTCATAATTATTGAAATTGGTGAAATCAGATTATATTTACTAAAGTTAACTGAAAAAGCTGAAAGTAACTTATATTACGTAATCAATGGCAATAACTCGGTAACATGCGTCGATGTTGTTTGTTGTTAAAGAGACACTGTCCGTAACTTTTAGCTCATAAAACGCGCAATAATTACATTGACAAACAGTACAACTATTATTGAATATTTACTAAAAAACAAACACAATATGTTTTGACGGAATTCAATAGCTGTACAAGAAAACATTGCCGCTTTGTACACGTCACCGACTGCGCTACACGGGTTACATAATTAAATACATACTATAATGGATTTCACGTGAGCAATATAAATATAAATATTGCGGTCTCAGCGATGATGACAAACAAACAATAAAACCTATTTTTTTCAAATTCACGAATTTTAACTACACACTTATTCGGATCTATCCTCATGTTTTCATGTATACATTTCACTGAATAGGACTTTTGCACTATTTATATCTGCCATACATGTTTTGCATTTTATGCTCGATAAGGGCACGACATGAGTCAAGTTACTAATTTAAAGTTCTCCGGCCATGTTTTGTTTCACGAAGATAGATAGATAGATACTTTATTGACTTAAACTTTTACAGTTTCTCATCATTACATACATAATTTGTAATACATAATTATAATCACATGACAGGTTACACATACTTCTACACACTCACTTATAGTTCAATTTTCAATACTCCTTAATTATTCATAGCTCATATAAATCACACATTTTAATCAATAATCCAAGGATATCAAAAAACAAAAGGAATTATATATAAAATAACAATTTATGTGAGGATGTACTTGAATATATTTTAAGAAATAATATTTGGAATAGAACATCTGACAGTAAACGCCTCTGACAAATATTTACTTAAATTAAAAAGTTCTTTCTTCTTTGAAGATTGTAGAAGTGTTATAAATTTAAACATATTTGGCCTTTGTATGTAATATTTTCTGATATATTTCTTTCTAATATCTTTATAAGCTGTACAAATTAAAACAAAGTGAAATTCGTCTTCAATTTCAGTTGAATTACATATTTGACAAACTCTTTCATTTCTTTCAATCCTATGTCTTGCATAACGACCTGTCTCAATTCTTAAGCTATGTGAAGATAAACGTAATTTAGTAAAAACACTTCGTAATCTTTTTGTACATAAAATATTCAGATAGTTTTCATATCCAAAATTATCTTTAACATGTCTATACAAACTTGATAATACTCTATTTTCTTGTAGATCAGTGTTCCATTTTTGAATAAAACAATCCACCAACCTCTGTTTAAAGCTAGATATAAAATGTTGATGGTTCACCCTTAAAGGATCATCCCATATATACATAAAGCCATACGTATTAAGCAGAGATTTTACATTGGATAACCAATTGTTTAAACCACTTTCACAATCAGATAATGAAGATTTATAAATAGATGATAAAATTATATTTTCTGTTTTAACTAATTTCAACCAATATCTAACTATCCTAGTATATCTTGTGATAAATAAAGGATAACGCGCCAATTCACCGTAAACACCAGCATTACTCGTGGTCAGTTTTACTCCTAGAATGTGTTTACAAAACTTGAGATGAATTCTCTCTATCTCTTTCGATTTTATGAAACCCCAGACTTCACAGCCGTAATTGAGTATTGATGAGACGAAAGCATCAAATAATTGAAGGGATGTTTTAGGTTTTAGTTCAGTTTTTCTTATGTTTGCAGTTAAAAGATTCATAGCTTTTAATGCTTTGCCGCACATAGCCTGTTGATTTAACGTATACGACCCTGTGTAGTTAAATACAACTCCAAGATAATTAAAATCATCTGAAACCGCTAATAATGCTCCGTTATAAGAAAAGTTTTCATCAACGGTTACTCTACCTCTTTTACGAAAAACTATAACCTTGTTTTTTCAGTATTTACTTCCAGACCCCAAGTTTAACAATATGCATATAGACGATTTAAGCTCATTTGCAGATCTTGCGGAGTATTACCTATAAACACCATATCATCAGCAAAAAGCAGTAAAATTAAAGAAATGTCATCTAATGATAAACCACTCTCTATTCTATTTTGCAAATATAACTCTAAATCTTCAATAAACAATGCAAACATGATCGGAGACATTATCTCCCCTTGCTTCAAACCGACTGAAATCTCGAAAAAATCCGAGAAAGAACCGCAGTATTTTATGCATGATTTGACAGTGTTATACATAGAACGAATTATTCTTAGCATTTTCCCGTTAATACCAAATGTATATAACTTTAACCACATTGCATTTCTATAGATGGAATCAAACGCTTTTTTAAGGTCTATAAAAGCACAATAAAGCCGTTTTTTATTGTTTAGATTTTTTTCGATTATACTATGAAGTGCGAAAATTGCAGCTACCGTTGATCTGCCTTTTATAAAACCAAATTGTGCGTCCGATACAGTATTATTTATCTCACACCATTTATTAATCCGGGTGTTCAAAATACTTGTAAAAAGTTTTCCCATACAACTTACTAGAGTTATTCCCCTGTAGTTACTAACCATGTCTTTATCACCTCGCTTGTGCAAGGGGATTATAAAACCTTCAGTCCATTCATCCGGAAAATATCCTGAATCAAATATTACGTTAAAAATGTCAGTTATATGTCCAGATAAAATATCGCAAGTTGAGATAAAGTATTCATTTAAAATATTATCTCCAGAAACTTTGTTTTTGTTTAAGGCACGAATTGCAGATTCAACTTCGCTTACAGTAATCTGTTTATCGAATTCTTCAAATATTGCATCGCCATCATTAAAATTATGATTATTATTAAAATCTTCAGCTTCTTCAGAAACCGACACTTTTATATCCTTAAACATATTTATAAAGTATGAACTAAATTCATTCATGGAAATATCAGGATTGTTGCGTTTTCTTTTAATAAATAGTTTCCAAACTCACGTGGTTTAGAATGGTCCCGGGTCGTTTCGCCCACAATCCCGTTCGCATACCAAGTCATTTCGCCCATCGGTCGTTTCGCACATAGTCGTTTCGCCCACCAAAGTCGTTTCGCCCACCATTTGTCATATTTTTGTTGTAATAACGGGAAATTAGTAAATATAATCACAATCAATTGCTTTGTGTAATAGTTGCTTTAATCTGTGACATTTTGACATTTTGTGGTGCCTTTTTTTATATTTATTTTGTTTTTATTTTGTTTTTCACAAGCAAGAAAATATTGTGCAATACATATAAAGCGTAACTGCATACAACATAACTAGTCTAATCGTCTGTTATTGCCGCCTGGTTGTCATCAACATCTGACGGAGCATACTGACGGGCGCAGCCTCTCAATAATTGAGCTGTGGTTATTTCATCGTCGGAATATCTGCTCCACAATTTCTGGATGCCTTCCTCGAGCTTGGTGTATCTTGTTCTGGTCTCCCTAGTCAGCAGATTGTCAGTGACTAGACGGGACTGTAGTTCCACGAGCTCTGCCTCCTTTCGCAGGAGAGGGACTAGACGGTAAAACGTTAGCCCGATATGACCGGCTCGGTGGTTTAGTCTGTAGTGCCACCCTGGTAATAAAATAGCAATACTATTTTCAATAAGTTTAATTTAAAACTAGGTTTATACCAACGTTCACGAAGATAGAGTAAATGCTTTGCAAATTTCGCTCCGCGGATAGCCAAAAACAGGAAGAAAAACATACAAATAAGCGTACCTTCAACGTCATTGTTGGTTCTAATGCTGCAGCCAAAAACCGACCATGACCGAACATCGAACACGCGATTCCTCATCCACTGTTTGTCGTTGTTGAGGGGGTTTGCAAGCGTCTGACCACAGTAAAGGGCCCAATTGACCTCAAAGGGTTCGCCTTCTCAGTTAGCGAGATCCCCCGAGTCGCTGCCTAGATTGTTAGAGGATATAGCCTAGTGGGGATTTCCTTATGTCCACTGTCGCTGCCTAGATTGTTAGAGGATATAGCCTAGTGGGGATTTCCTTACGTCCACTGTCGCTACCTAGATTGTTAGAGGATATAGCCTAGTGGGGATTTCCTTACGTCCACTGTCGCCGCCTAGATTGTTAGAGGATATAGCCTAGTGGGGATTTCCTTATGTCCACTGTCGCCGCCTAGATTGTTAGAGGATATAGCCTAGTGGGGATTTCCTTATGTCCACTGTCGCCGCCTAGATTGTTAGAGGATATAGCCTAGTGGGGATTTCCTTATGTCCACTGTCGCTGCCTAGATTGTTAGAGGATATAGCCTAGTGGTTATTTCCTTACGTCCACTGTCGCTGCCTAGATTGTTAGAGGATATAGCCTAGTGGGGATTTCCTTACGTCCACTGTCGCCGCCTAGATTGTTAGAGTATATAGGCTAGTGGGGATTTCCTCACGTCTACTGTCGTTGCCTAGATTGTTAGACGATATAGCCTAGTGGGGATTTCCTTACGTCCACTGTCGCTGCCTAGATTGTTAGAGGATATAGCCAAGTGGGGATTTCCTTACGTCTACTGTCGATGCCTAGATTGTTAGAGGATATAGCCTAGTGGGGATTTCCTTACGTCCACTGTCGCCGCCTACATTGTTAGAGGATAAAGCCTAGTGGGGATTTCCTTACGTCCACTGTCGCCGCCTAGATTGTTAGAGTATATAGCCTAGTGGGGATTTCCTCATGTCTACTGTCGCTGCCTAGATTGTTAGACGATATAGCCTAGTGGGGATTTCCTTACGTCCACTGTCGCTGCCTAGATTGTTAGAGGATATAGCCTAGTGGGGATTTCCTTACGTCTACTGTCGCTGCCTAGATTGTTAGAGGATATAGCCTAGTGGGGATTTCCTTACGTCTACTTTCGCTTCCTAGATTGTTAGAGGATATAGCCTAGTGGGGATTTCCTTACGTCCACTGTCGCCGCCTAGATTGTTAGAGGATATAGCCTAGTGGGGATGTCCTTACGTCTACTATCGCTGCCTAGATTGTTAGAGGAAATAGCCTTGTGAGCATTTTCTTACGTCTACTGTTGCTACATACATTGTTAGAGGATATAGCCTTGTGGGGATTTCCCTATGTCCACTGTCGCCGCCTAGATTGTTAGAGGATATAGCCTAGTGGGGATTTTCTTACGTCTACTGTCGCTGCCTAGATTGTTAGAGGATATAGCCTTGTGAGTATTTTCTTACGTCCACTGTCGCTACATACATTGTTAGAGGATATAGCCTTGTGGGGATTTCCCTATGTCCACTGTCGCCGCCTAGATTGTTAGAGGATATAGCCTAGTGGGGATTTTCTTACGTCTACTGTCGCTGCCTAGATTGTTAGAGGATATAGCCTTGTGGGGATTTTCTTACGTCTACTGTCGCCGCCTAGATTGTTAGAGGATATAGCCTAGTGGGGATTTCCTTACGTCTACTGTCGCCGCCTGGATTGTTAGAGGATATAGCCTAGTGGGGATTTCCTTACGTCCACTGTCGCTGCCTAGATTGTTAGAGGATATAGCCTAGTGGGGATTTCCTTACGTCCACTGTCGCTGCCTAGATTGTTAGAGGATATAGCCTAGTGGGGATTTCCTTACGTCCACTGTCGCTGCCTAGATTGTTAGAGGATATAGCCTAGTGGGGATTTCCTTACGTCCACTGTCGCTGCCTAGATTGTTAGAGGATATAGCCTAGTGGGGATTTCCTTATGTCCACTGTCGCTGCCTAGATGGTTAGAGGATATAGCCTAGTGGGGATTTCCTTACGTCCACTGTCGCTGCCTAGATTGTTAGAGGATATAGCCTAGTGGGGATTTCCTTACGTCTACTGTCGCCGCCTGGATTGTTAGAGGATATAGCCTAGTGGGGATTTCCTTACGTCCACTGTCGCTGCCTAGATTGTTAGAGGATATAGCCTAGTGGGGATTTCCTTATGTCCACTGTCGCTGCCTAGATTGTTAGAGGATATAGCCTAGTGGGGATTTCCTTACGTCCACTGTCGCTGCCTAGATTGTTAGAGGATATAGCCTAGTGGGGATTTCCTTACGTCCACTGTCGCTGCCTAGATTGTTAGAGGATATAGCCTAGTAGGGATTTCCTTACGTCTACTGTCGCCGCCTAGATTGTTAGAGGATATAGCCAAGTGGGGATTTCCTTACGTCTACTGTCGCTGCCTAGATTGTTAGAGGATATAGCCTAGTGGGGATTTCCTTACGTCCACTGTCGCTACATACATTGTTAGAAGATATAGCATTGTGGGGATTTCCTTATGTCCACTGTCGCCGCCTAGATTGTTAGAGGATATAGCCTAGTGGGGATTTCCTTACGTCTACTGTCGCTGCCTAGATTGTTAGAGGATAGGGCAAAGTGGGGATTTCCTTACGTCCACTGTCGCTGCCTAGATTGTTAGAGGATATAGCCTAGTGGGGATTTCCTTACGTCCACTGTCGCTGCCTAGATTGTTAGAGGATATAGCCTAGTGGGGATTTCCTTACGTCCACTGTCGCTGCCTAGATTGTTAGAGGATATATCCTAGTGGGGATTTCCTTACGTCTACTGTCGCTGCCTAGATTGTTAGAGGATATAGCCTAGTGGGGATTTCCTTACGTCCACTGTCGCTGCCGAGATTGTTAGCGGATATAGCCTAGTGGGGATGTCCTTACGTCCACTGTCGCCGCCTAGATTGTTAGAGGATATAGCCTAGTGGGGATTTCCTTACGTCTACTGTCGCTGCCTAGATTGTTAGAGGATATAGCCTAGTGGGGATTTCCTTACGACTACTGTCGCTGCCTAGATTGTTAGAGGATATAGCCTAGTGGGGATTTCCTTACGTATACTGTCGCTGCCTGGATTGTTAGAGGATATAGCCTAGTGGGGATTTTCTTACGTCCACTGTCGCTGCCTAGATTGTTAGAGGATATAGCATAGTGGGGATTTCCTTACGTCCACTGTCGCTGCCTAGATTGTTAGAGGATATAGCCTAGTGGGGATTTCTTTTCGTCTACTGTCGCTGCCTAGATTGTTAGAGGATATAGCATAGTGGGAATTTCCTTACGTCCACTGTCGCTGCCTAGATTGTTAGAGGATATAGCCTAGTGGGGATGTCCTTACGTCCACTGTCGCCGCCTAGATTGTTAGAGGATATAGCCTAGTGGGGATTTCCTTACGTCTACTGTCGCTGCCTAGATTGTTAGAGGATATAGCCTAGTGGGGATTTCCTTACGTCTACTGTCGCTGCCTAGATTGTTAGAGGATATAGACTAGTGGGGATTTCCTTACGTCCACTGTCGCTGCCTAGATTGTTGGAGGATATATCCTAGTGGGGATTTTCTTACGTCCACTGTCGCCGCCTAGATTGTTAGAGGATATAGCCTAGTGTGGATTTCCTTACGTCTACTGTCGCTGCCTAGATTGTTAGAGGATATAGCCTAGTGGGGATTTCCTTGCGACCACTGTCGCTGGCTAGATTGTTAGAGGATATAGCCTAGTGGGGATTTCTTTATTCCACTGTCGCCGCCTAGATTGTTAGAGGATATAGCCTTGGGGGATTTTCTTAAGTTCACTGTCGCTGCCTAGATTGTTAGAGGATATAGCCTAGTGGAGATTTCCTTACGTCCACTGTCGCTGTCTAGATTGTCAGAGGATATAGCCTAGTGGGGATTTCCTAAACGTCCACTGTCGCTGGCTAGATTGTTAGAGGATATAGCCTAGTGGGGATTTTCTTACGTCCACTGTCGCTGCCTTCATTGTTAGAGAATATAACCTAGTGGGGATTTCCTTACGTGCACTGTCGCTGCCTAGATTGTTAGAGGATATAGCCTAGTGGGGATTTTCTTACGACTACTGTCGCCGCCTATATTGTTAGAGGATATAGCCTAGTGGGATTTCCTTACGTCTAATGTGGCTGCCTAGATTGTTAGAGGATATAGCCTAGTGGGGATTTCCTTACGTCTACTGTCGCTGCCTAGATTGTTAGAGGATATAGCCTAGTGGGGATTTCCTTACGTCTACTGTCGCTGCCTAGATTGTTAGAGGATATAGCCTAGTGGGGATTTTCTTACGTCCACTGTCACTGCCTTCATTGTTAGAGAATATAACCTAGTGGGGATTTCCTTACGTGCACTGTCGCTGCCTAGATTGTTAGAGGATATAGCTTAGTGGGGATTTCCTTACGTCCACTGTCGCTGCCTAGATTGTTAGAGGATATAGCCTAGTGGGGATTTCCTTACGTCTACTGTCGCTGCCTAGATTGTTAGAGGATATAGCCTAGTGGGGATTTCCTTACGTCTACTGTCGCTACCTAGATTGTTAGAGGATATAGCCTAGTGGGGATTTTCTTACGTCCACTGTCACTGCCTTCATTGTTAGAGAATATAACCTAGTGGGGATTGCCTTATGTCCACTGTCGCTGCCTAGATTGTTAGAGGATATAGCCTAGTGGGGATTTCTTTATTCCACTGTCGCCGCCTAGATTGTTAGAGGATATAGCCTAGTAGGGATTTCTTTATTCCACTGTCGCCGCCTACATTGTTAGAGGATATAGCCTAGTGGGGATTTCCTTACGTCCACTGTCGCCGCCTAGATTGTTAGAGGATATAGCCTAGTGGGGATTTCCTTACGTCTACTGTCGCTGCCTAGATTGTTAGAGGATATAGCCTAGTGGGGATTTCCTTATGTTTACTGTCGCCGCCTAGATTGTTAGAGGATATAGCCTAGTGGGGATTTCCTTACGTCCACTGTCGCTGCCTAGATTGTTAGAGGATATAGCCTTGTGGGGATTTCCTTACGTCTACTGTCGCTGCCTAGATTGTTAGAGGATATAGCCTAGTGGGGATTTGCTTACGTTCACTGTCGCCGCCTACATTGTTAGAGGATATAGCCTAGTGGGGATTTCCTTACGTCCACTGTCGCCGCCTACATTGTTAGAGGATATAGCCTAGTGGGGATTTCCTTACGTCCACTGTCGCCGCCTACATTGTTAGAGGATATAGCCTAGTGGGGATTTCCTTACGTCTACTGTCGCCGCCTAGATTGTTAGAGGATATAGCCTAGTGGGGATTTCTTTATTCCACTGTCGCCGCCTAGATTGTTAGAGGATATAGCCTTGTGGGGATTTTCTTACGTTCACTGTCGCTGCCTAGATTGTTAGAGGATATAGCCTAGTGGGGATTTCCTTACGTCTACTGTCGCTGCCTAGATTGTTAGAGGATATAGCCTAGTGGGGATTTCCTTACGTCCACTGTCGCTACATACATTGTTAGAGGATATAGCCTAGTGGGGATTTCCTTACGTCCACTGTCGCCGCCTAGATTGTTAGAGGATATATCCTAATGGGGATTTCCTTACGTCTACTGTCGCCGCATAGATTGTTAGAGGATATAGCCTAGTGGGGATTTCCTTACGTCTACTGTCGCTGCCTAGATTGTTAGAGGATATAGCCTAGTGGGGATTTCCTTACGTCCACTGTCGCTGCCTAGATTGTTAGAGTATATAGCCTAGTGGGGATTTCCTTACGTCCACTGTCGCTGCCTAGATTGTTAGAGGATATAGCCTAGTGGGGATTTCCTTACGTCTACTGTCGCCGCCTAGATTGTTAGAGGATATAGCCTAGTGGGGATTTCCTTACGTCTACTGTCGCTGCCTAGATTGTTAGAGGATATAGCCTAGTGGGGATTTCCTTATGTCTACTGTCGCCGCCTAGATTGTTAGAGGATATAGCCTAGTGGGGATTTCCTTACGTCCACTGTCGCCGCCTAGATTGTTAGAGGATATAGCCTATTGGGGATTTCCTTATGTCTACTGTCGCCGCCTAGATTGTTAGAGGATATAGCCTAGTGGGGATTTCCTTACGTCTACTGTCGCTGCCTAGATTGTTAGAGGATATAGCCTAGTGGGGATTTCCTTACGTCCACTGTCGCTGCCTAGATTGTTAGAGGATATAGCCTAGTGGGGATTTCCTTACGTCTACTGTCGCCGCCTAGATTGTTAGAGGATATAGCCTAGTGGGGATTTCCTTATGTCTACTGTAGCCGCCTAGATTGTTAGAGGATATAGCCTAGTGGGGATTTCCTTAAGTCCACTGTCGATGCCTAGATTGTTAGAGGATATAGCCTAGTGGGGATTTCCTTACGTCTACTGTCGCTGCCTAGATTGTTAGAGGATATAGCCAAGTGGGGATTTCCTTATGTCCACTGTCGCTGCCTAGATTGTTAGAGGATATAGCCTAGTGGGGATTTCCTTATGTCTACTGTCGCCGCCTAGATTGTTAGAGGATATAGCCTAGTGGGGATTTCTTTATTCCACTGTCGCCGCCCAGATTGTTAGAGGATATAGCCTTGTGGGGATTTTCTTACGTTCACTGTCGCTGCCTAGATTGTTAGAGGATATAGCCTAGTGGGGATTTCCTTACGTCCACTGTCGCTGCCTAGATTGTTAGAGGATATAGCCTAGTGGGGATTTCCTTACGTCCACTGTCGCCGCCTACATTGTTAGAGGATATAGCCTAGTGGGGATTTCCTTACGTCCACTGTCGCTGCCTAGATTGTTAGAGGATATAGCCTAGTGGGGATTTCCTTATGTCCACTGTCGCCGCCTACATTGTTAGAGGATATAGCCTAGTGGGGATTTCCTTACGTCTACTGTCGCCGCCTAGATTGTTAGAGGATATAGCCTAGTGGGGATTTCCTTACGTCTACTGTCGCTGCCTAGATTGTTAGAGGATATAGCCTAGTGGGGATTTCCTTATGTCCACTGTCGCTGCCTAGATTGTTAGAGGATATAGCCTAGTGGGGATTTCTTTATTCCACTGTCGCCGCCTAGATTGTTAGAGGATATAGCCTTGTGGGGATTTTCTTACGTTCACTGTCGCTGCCTAGATTGTTAGAGGATATAGCCTAGTGGGGATTTCCTTACGTCTACTGTCGCTGCCTAGATTGTTAGAGGATATAGCCAAGTGGGGATTTCCTTATGTCCACTGTCGCCGCCTAGATTGTTAGAGGATATAGCCTAGTGGGGATTTCCTTACGTCTACTGTCGCCGCCTACATTGTTAGAGGATATAGCCTAGTGGGGATTTCTTTATTCCACTGTCGCCGCCTAGATTGTTAGAGGATATAGCCTTGTGGGGATTTTCTTACGTTCACTGTCGCTGCCTAGATTGTTAGAGGATATAGCCTAGTGGGGATTTCCTTACGTCCACTGTCGCTGCCTAGATTGTTAGAGGATATAGCCTAGTGGGGATTTCCTTACGTCTACTGTCGCTGCCTAGATTGTTAGAGGATATAGCCTAGTGGGGATTTCCTTACGTCCACTGTCGCCGCCTACATTGTTAGAGGATATAGCCTAGTAGGGATTTCCTTACGTCCACTGTCGCCGCCTACATTGTTAGAGGATATAGCCTAGTGGGGATTTCCTTACGTCCACTGTCGCCGCCTACATTGTTAGAGGATATAGCCTAGTGGGGATTTCCTTACGTCCACTGTCGCCGCCTACATTGTTAGAGGATATAGCCTAGTGGGGATTTCCTTACGTCTACTGTCGCTGCCTAGATTGTTAGAGGATATAGCCTAGTGGGGATTTCCTTACGTCCACTGTCGCCGCCTACATTGTTAGAGGATATAGCCTAGTGGGGATTTCCTTACGTCCACTGTCGCCACCTACATTGTTAGAGGATATAGCCTAGTGGGGATTTCCTTACGTCCACTGTCGCCGCCTACATTGTTAGAGGATATAGCCTAGTGGGGATTTCCTTACGTCCACTGTCGCTGCCTAGATTGTTAGAGGATATAGCCTAGTGGGGATTTCCTTACGTCCACTGTCGCCGCCTACATTGTTAGAGGATATAGCCTAGTGGGGATTTCCTTACGTCTACTGTCGCCGCCTAGATTGTTAGAGGATATAGCCTAGTCGGGATTTCCTTACGTCTACTGTCGCTGCCTAGATTGTTAGAGGATATAGCCTAGTGAAGATTTCCTTCTGTCCACTGTCGCTCCCTAGATTGTTAGAGGATATAGCCTAGTGGGGATTTCTTTATTCCACTGTCGCCGCCTAGATTGTTAGAGGATATAGCCTTGTGGGGATTTTCTTACGTTCACTGTCGCTTCCTAGATTGTTAGAGGATATAGCCTAGTGGGGATTTCCTTACGTCTACTGTCGCTGCCTAGATTGTTAGAGGATATAGCCTAGTGGGGATTTCCTTACGTCCACTGTCGCTACATACATTGTTAGAGGATATAGCCTAGTGGGGATTTCCTTACGTCTACTGTCGCCGCCTACATTGTTAGAGGATATATCCTAATGGGGATTTCCTTACGTCTACTGTCGCCGCCTAGATTGTTAGAGGATATAGCCTAGTGGGGATTTCCTTACGTCTACTGTCGCTGCCTAGATTGTTAGAGGATATAGCCTAGTGGGGATTTCCTTACGTCCACTGTCGCTGCCTAGATTGTTAGAGTATATAGCCTAGTGGGGATTTCCTTACGTCCACTGTCGCTGCCTAGATTGTTAGAGGATATAGCCTAGTGGGGATTTCCTTACGTCCACTGTCGCCGCCTAGATTGTTAGAGGATATAGCCTATTGGGGATTTCCTTATGTCTACTGTCGCCGCCTAGATTGTTAGAGGATATAGCCTAGTGGGGATTTCCTTACGTCTACTGTCGCTGCCTAGATTGTTAGAGGATATAGCCTAGTGGGGATTTCCTTACGTCCACTGTCGCTGCCTAGATTGTTAGAGGATATAGCCTAGTGGGGATTTCCTTACGTCTACTGTCGCCGCCTAGATTGTTAGAGGATATAGCCTAGTGGGGATTTCCTTATGTCTACTGTCGCCGCCTAGATTGTTAGAGGATATAGCCTAGTGGGGATTTCCTTAAGTCCACTGTCGATGCCTAGATTGTTAGAGGATATAGCCTAGTGGGGATTTCCTTACGTCTACTGTCGCTGCCTAGATTGTTAGAGGATATAGCCAAGTGGGGATTTCCTTATGTCCACTGTCGCCGCCTAGATTGTTAGAGGATATAGCCTAGTGGGGATTTCCTTATGTCCACTGTCGCTGCCTAGATTGTTAGAGGATATAGCCTAGTGGGGATTTCCTTATGTCTACTGTCGCCGCCTAGATTGTTAGAGGATATAGCCTAGTGGGGATTTCTTTATTCCACTGTCGCCGCCCAGATTGTTAGAGGATATAGCCTTGTGGGGATTTTCTTACGTTCACTGTCGCTGCCTAGATTGTTAGAGGATATAGCCTAGTGGGGATTTCCTTACGTCCACTGTCGCTGCCTAGATTGTTAGAGGATATAGCCTAGTGGGGATTTCCTTACGTCCACTGTCGCCGCCTACATTGTTAGAGGATATAGCCTAGTGGGGAATTCCTTACGTCCACTGTCGCTGCCTAGATTGTTAGAGGATATAGCCTAGTGGGGATTTCCTTATGTCCACTGTCGCCGCCTACATTGTTAGAGGATATAGCCTAGTGGGGATTTCCTTACGTCTACTGTCGCCGCCTAGATTGTTAGAGGATATAGCCTAGTGGGGATTTCCTTACGTCTACTGTCGCTGCCTAGATTGTTAGAGGATATAGCCTAGTGGGGATTTCCTTATGTCCACTGTCGCTGCCTAGATTGTTAGAGGATATAGCCTAGTGGGGATTTTTTTATTCCACTGTCGCCGCCTAGATTGTTAGAGGATATAGCCTTGTGGGGATTTTCTTACGTTCACTGTCGCTGCCTAGATTGTTAGAGGATATAGCCTAGTGGGGATTTCCTTACGTCTACTGTCGCTGCCTAGATTGTTAGAGGATATAGCCTAGTGGGGATTTCCTTACGTCCACTGTCGCTACATACATTGTTAGAGGATATAGCCTAGTGGGGATTTCCTTACGTCTACTGTCGCCGCCTACATTGTTAGAGGATATATCCTAATGGGGATTTCCTTACGTCTACTGTCGCCGCCTAGATTGTTAGAGGATATAGCCTAGTGGGGATTTCCTTACGTCTACTGTCGCTGCCTAGATTGTTAGAGGATATAGCCTAGTGGGGATTTCCTTACGTCCACTGTCGCTGCCTAGATTGTTAGAGTATATAGCCTAGTGGGGATTTCCTTACGTCCACTGTCGCTGCCTAGATTGTTAGAGGATATAGCCTAGTGGGGATTTCCTTACGTCCACTGTCGCCGCCTAGATTGTTAGAGGATATAGCCTATTGGGGATTTCCTTATGTCTACTGTCGCCGCCTAGATTGTTAGAGGATATAGCCTAGTGGGGATTTCCTTACGTCTACTGTCGCTGCCTAGATTGTTAGAGGATATAGCCTAGTGGGGATTTCATTACGTCCACTGTCGCTGCCTAGATTGTTAGAGGATATAGCCTAGTGGGGATTTCCTTACGTCTACTGTCGCCGCCTAGATTGTTAGAGGATATAGCCTAGTGGGGATTTCCTTATGTCTACTGTCGCCGCCTAGATTGTTAGAGGATATAGCCTAGTGGGGATTTCCTTAAGTCCACTGTCGATGCCTAGATTGTTAGAGGATATAGCCTAGTGGGGATTTCCTTACGTCTACTGTCGCTGCCTAGATTGTTAGAGGATATAGCCAAGTGGGGATTTCCTTATGTCCACTGTCGCCGCCTAGATTGTTAGAGGATATAGCCTAGTGGGGATTTCCTTATGTCCACTGTCGCTGCCTAGATTGTTAGAGGATATAGCTTAGTGGGGATTTCCTTATGTCTACTGTCGCCGCCTAGATTGTTAGAGGATATAGCCTAGTGGGGATTTCTTTATTCCACTGTCGCCGCCTAGATTGTTAGAGGATATAGCCTTGTGGGGATTTTCTTACGTTCACTGTCGCTGCCTAGATTGTTAGAGGATATAGCCTAGTGGGGATTTCCTTACGTCCACTGTCGCTGCCTAGATTGTTAGAGGATATAGCCTAGTGGGGATTTCCTTACGTCTACTGTCGCTGCCTAGATTGTTAGAGGATATAGCCTAGTGGGGATTTCCTTACGTCCACTGTCGCCGCCTACATTGTTAGAGGATATAGCCTAGTGGAGATTTCCTTACGTCCACTGTCGCCGCCTACATTGTTAGAGGATATAGCCTAGTGGGGATTTCTTTATTCCACTGTCGCCGCCTAGATTGTTAGAGGATATAGCCTAGTGGAGATTTCCTTACGACTACTGTCGCTGCCTAGATTGTTAGAGGATATAGCCTAGTGGGGATTTCTTTATTCCACTGTCGCCGCCTAGATTGTTAGAGGATATAGCCTTGTGGGGATTTTCTTACGTTCACTGTCGCTGCCTAGATTGTTAGAGGATATAGCCTAGTGGGGATTTCCTTACGTCCACTGTCGCTGCCTAGATTGTTAGAGGATATAGCCTAGTGGGGATTTCCTTACGTCTACTGTCGCTGCCTAGATTGTTAGAGGATATAGCCTAGTGGGGATTTCCTTACGTCCACTGTCGCCGCCTACATTGTTAGAGGATATAGCCTAGTGGAGATTTCCTTACGTCCACTGTCGCCGCCTACATTGTTAGAGGATATAGCCTAGTGGGGATTTCCTTACGTCCACTGTCGCCGCCTACATTGTTAGAGGATATAGCCTAGTGGAGATTTCCTTACGTCCACTGTCGCCGCCTAGATTGTTAGAGGATATAGCCTAGTGGGGATTTCCTTATGTCCACTGTCGCTGCCTAGATTGTTAGAGGATATAGCCTAGTGGGGATTTCCTTACGTCCACTGTCGCTGCCTAGATTGTTAGAGGATATAACCTAGTGGGGATTTCCTTACGTCTACTGTCGCTGCCTAGATTGTTAGAGGATATAGCCTAGTGGGGATTTCCTTACGTCCACTGTCGCCGCCTACATTGTTAGAGGATATAGCCTAGTGGAGATTTCCTTACGTCCACTGTCGCCGCCTACATTGTTAGAGGATATAGCCTAGTGGGGATTTCCTTACGTCTACTGTCGCTGCCTAGATTGTTAGAGGATATAGCCTAGTGGGGATTTCCTTACGTCTACTGTCGCCGCCTAGATTGTTAGAGGATATAGCCTAGTGGGGATTTCCTTACGTCCACTGTCGCTGCCTAGATTGTTAGAGGATATAGCCTAGTGGGGATTTCCTTACGTCAACTGTCGCTGCCTAGATTGTTAGAGGATATAGCCTAGTGGGGATTTCCTTATGTCCACTGTCGCTGCCTAGATTGTTAGAGGATATAGCCTAGTGGGGATTTCTTTATTCCACTGTCGCCGCCTAGATTGTTAGAGGATATAGCCTTGTGGGGATTTTCTTACGTTCACTGTCGCTGCCTAGATTGTTAGAGGATATAGCCTAGTGGGGATTTCCTTACGTCTACTGTCGCTGCCTAGATTGTTAGAGGATATAGCCTAGTGGGGATTTCCTTACGTCCACTGTCGCTACATACATTGTTAGAGGATATAGCCTAGTGGGGATTTCCTTACGTCCACTGTCGCCGCCTACATTGTTAGAGGATATATCCTAATGGGGATTTCCTTACGTCTACTGTCGCCGCCTAGATTGTTAGAGGATATAGCCTAGTGGGGATTTCCTTACGTCTACTGTCGCTGCCTAGATTGTTAGAGGATATAGCCTAGTGGGGATTTCCTTACGTCCACTGTCGCTGCCTAGATTGTTAGAGTATATAGCCTAGTGGGGATTTCCTTACGTCCACTGTCGCTGCCTAGATTGTTAGAGGATATAGCCTAGTGGGGATTTCCTTACGTCTACTGTCGCCGCCTAGATTGTTAGAGGATATAGCCTAGTGGGGATTTCCTTATGTCTACTGTCGCCTCCTAGATTGTTAGAGGATATAGCCTAGTGGGGATTTCCTTAAGTCCACTGTCGCTGCCTAGATTGTTAGAGGATATAGCCTAGTAGGGATTTCTTTATTCCACTGTCGCCGCCTAGATTGTTAGAGGATATAGCCTTGTGGGGATTTTCTTACGTTCACTGTCGCTGCCTAGATTGTTAGAGGATATAGCCTAGTGGGGATTTCCTTACGTCCACTGTCGCTGCCTAGATTGTTAGAGGATATAGCCTAGTAGGGATTTCTTTATTCCACTGTCGCCGCCTAGATTGTTAGAGGATATAGCCTAGTAGGGATTTCTTTATTCCACTGTCGCCGCCTAGATTGTTAGAGGATATAGCCTTGTGGGGATTTTCTTACGTTCACTGTCGCTGCCTAGATTGTTAGAGGATATAGCCTAGTGGGGATTTCCTTACGTCCACTGTCGCTGCCTAGATTGTTAGAGGATATAGCCTAGTAGGGATTTCTTTATTCCACTGTCGCCGCCTAGATTGTTAGAGGATATAGCCTTGTGGGGATTTTCTTACGTTCACTGTCGCTGCCTAGATTGTTAGAGGATATAGCCTAGTGGGGATTTCCTTACGTTCACTGTCGCTGCCTAGATTGTTAGAGGATATTGCATAGTGGGGATTTTCTTACGTCTACTGTCGCTGCCTAGATTGTTAGAGGATATAGCCTAGTGGGGATTTCCTTACGTCTACTGTCGCTGCCTAGATTGTTAGAGGATATAGACTAGTGGGGATTTCTTTATTGCACTGTCGCTGCATAGATTGTTAGAGGATGTAGCCTTGTAGGGATTTCCTTATGTCCACTGTCGAGTTTAACTTGGATAACAATAGGACAGAGGGAAGTTTGGTCGCCCTAGAACCTGGCTAAACAAGCCGGCGGTTGTTTCGTTTGCAGCTGACCTTTCCAAGGTGGTACCACTGTTGCCAATCCGTAATCCGTTTGTGTGTGGTGTTGCATGCATGTATTTGGCTTATATAGTTCCTGTAATTGTTGATTTTTTAATGCGTGTTTTCGTAATATCTTTTCGACAGATCCTTGGTCATAATCACTTCAATATAATATTTATAATAGATGTTAAAAAGTTTATCAAAAGAGGTTATAACCCTATCATTTTGCAACCCACTGCATGTTTAGTGGTTGACCCATTTAAAGTTCGGCACTCTGCTTTTCTCTTTGATTGTGCGATGACAGGACAGATTGTGGACCCTATGATGACGTCTACCTAAATCCACAATGGACGATAGCGATTGATGTTTGTCTTAAATCGTGTCTTGTCCTACCCTTAACGGTATGTTCTCTTATTGCTCTGACTTTTGCTAAATCATTGAGTACTTTGCGACTTTCTAGGCTTTTTGTACATTTATATCCATATATACATGATCGTTTATGTGTTATACTTGTACTGCCTATTAATGCTGCCTTGTTTGTTAGAGATTATAGCCTGACGGGGATGTCTTTATTTACAATGTCGCGTTTTATTGGGGTGATTATAGGGTAAGAGTGAGGTAGGAGTAATGTTTGATGGTCTCTAGAACCTGGTTTAAACCCCAAGCAGCCTTTTTTGCCACGGTTTGTTCCAAGACAGTAGTCCTATTGCCAACCCTTTTATGTTTGTGATGCCTTTTATTCATCTTTGTAATTAGTGTTTGTTTCTATTCGTGTTTTTGGTTGACTGTGGTCCTTGAAAACTACATTTCCTGTTATATCTGCTTTTGGTAGACTGGTAACTCTGAATGCTACATTTCCTGTTCTACTTTTTCTAACGCGTAATGGTAATCCTTTGTAATTATAAAACACCATTATTTGCCAAGAAACTTAATATCAGAAAACATACAAATAACAGGAAAATTAATAACCACTCTGATTGTGAAGATGTGGAGAAGACGTTTTTTGGCATCCGGCTATAGAGTTCTAGTACCATTTTCACGAAACAACACTAATGAACTGACATAACCCGTCTGCACTCTTCATTTCAAGTAGCTTAGTTAAAAACAGCTCTTGAGGACGATAAGATGAAGCATGAGCAGCTGTGGCACAATGGATTCATTATCTGATATATGATCGTGAAATGAGTTCAATTAATTGTGTGTTTGTTTTTCCTGGAACTGTGTGGGATGAGATATGTAACTATGAAAAGGTACCGTAACAAGTAAATGCGATGCAAACCATTCTGAATCTGACAGAGGAAGAAGAATTGACAAATAAATAGAGAATATTATGCCTTTTATCTTCGTTTTCGTGCCGAGCCTAATAATCTTGATAGTAAAACGCACTGACAATATTCTTTTTAATCATGCAGATTATCCACATTTCTGTATGAATTACTATTATTGTGGGGTGTGGGTTGATGTAACTTAAAAAAATAATCTTCCTTTTTAACCCTGTGTTCAGCTCATAGGCGGGGTGGGGATGGGTGTGGTGAAGTTCTTTTTTCAGTGCCCACCCGTACAGTTTCATTATTTTCCGTATTGTATGGGGAAGGGGCGCGAGCCAACACTAGGCCACACAGCCTCAATTGGTGCAAACAACACAAGTTTGTTTGGATATCGCTGATATGTCTCTGTTTGTTTACTGACCAAACGCCGTCCATGATCAAATGTTTTATTTACACGTGCGTACAGAATGTTTACTCTTTATGAATGCACCGTTACACTGTTTGTCTTCCCTGTTTGTACGGATGGTAAAGAATGTAGTCTATGTTCAGTTGAACCAACTGGACTGGATGAAAAGCATAGTTGTGGAAGCGCACATGTAGCGTATTCAGTGCATACGCGAACATATTAATTGTTCAAGGTAGCGCTGTGGTGTAATGGTTAGCATTGCGGCTTAGTAACTCAGGGATCGTGCTTTCAATCCCAGACAGGACCGAATTTGGGTTAATTATCGAAATATTTCAGAAAAGTATTTCCTACCTTACCAGTCCTTCGGATGAGACTTTAAACCGAGGTCTGCTCACTAAACTGCTTAGTGCAATACAGCGGGGATAAATAAACGCTTATACGCACACACATATGAATTTTAGACTAATTAGACTAGTCTATTATCAATTTGTATGAGAGTGTAAAAATATAGTTTTAATTTGCACCGGATTTTTTATCATTTTAATCCTCACTTGCCTCTCTTCTTCTGAAAATCTCGTGTAGTTTACTAGTACAGACTGTCTTGCATTAATCCATTCTTGCGTTAACCCATTCTCGCACTCGATTGATACCAAACGCTTGGAATTATGGAGAAAAAAGTAGTCCGGTCAGTTCATTTGCATATATACGTATGTCCAGGATAATTGACAGAAATTTCGTGTCCGGACCGTAACGTCACAACCCCTGCAGTGATTATTATATAACTTGGCACAAGTGATCACCATAACAAGACGATGTGTCGCGCGCAAAACCCAGGTCCGTACCTCAAAGGTCAAGATCACACTTGAAGTTTATAGGACAAAAACAGGTACGCAATCGTGTCCGGACTGTAACGTCACAACCACCGCAGGGATTTTTAAATAACTTGGCACAACTGATCAAAATGTAACAGGACGTTTCATTTTCCCTTTAAACTGCGAAGAAGGCGGTCGTTTCTGGCAATACTCATATCAACTATATTTTACGTTATTTTTTGTTCCACATACATACTCACTTAATATAAAGGCGATAGAGGTTAAACTGTGCATTTTCTATGAAACAAGAGCCATAACTATGATAGCAATTAACGAAAGTGGCATGTAATTGATTTGAATGAAAAACAAGGGTCATAACTATGATTTGGGAAAAATGCCTTAATCCTAACTTAATCGGCGTGTTATATTTAAAGGTAACAAGCCGAAGTTGCTTAATATTTCTTTTCAAAATATGCATGATTTACAAGAAAGGACTATGATTAGAATAATGTGGATTTCGTGCCCTGTTTCGCCGCTGGTCATCATCCATGCATAAACAAGATATTGTCAGCCATAAGTGACTAATACTCGTTGAATTTTTAAGGGTTACGGGTATAATAAAATGGTAGACTGTATTATGTACAAAATGATCTTTCTAAACATTTCTGTAAAGTTTTATGAAATTCCCTTATGTAATTTTCGATTTATGGCAAATACACAATTTTGATGCATTTGATCTTTGACCTCTTAGTGTAGCATTGACCTTGAGGTACGGACCTGATTCTTGCACGCGACACGCCATCTCATTGTACTTAACGTGTGTGTGAAGTTTCATCAAATTGCGTTCAATGCTTCCGAAGTTATGACTGAGACATGATTTTGACTCATTTGACGTTTGACTTCTAAGTGTGACCTTGACCTTTGAAGTATGGAACCGATTCTTATCTTAGGTGTGACACATCTTCTCATTGTCATTTACATTTGTTTGAAGTTTCATAAATTGTCCATTAGAACTTTCAAAGTTATGGCTAAGACACGATTAATTTGGACGAAGAGAGGAACGAACGAACGGATGGACGGTGCGGTAACTACATGCCTCATTCCTTCGGGGCGGGGGGTGTGTGGTTGGGTGGTTGGGGTGGCGGATAAGCTCCATTCCTTTGGGGGCATAAAAACTAAACACCATTTAGTTAAGTTTGTGCAAATGTACAAACATTCACAACGATGTAGGCGAGTGTCCTCAGTATAGCCCTGATCCAGCAACTAAACTAGCATATTGAGTGTACACATATTCATAATTATTGAAATTGGTGAAATCAGATTATATTTACTAAAGTTAACTGAAAAAGCTGAAAGTAACTTATATTACGTAATCAATGGCAATAACTCGGTAACATGCGTCGATGTTGTTTGTTGTTAAAGAGACACTGTCCGTAACTTTTAGCTCATAAAACGCGCAATAATTACATTGACAAACAGTACAACTATTATTGAATATTTACTAAAAAACAAACACAATATGTTTTGACGGAATTCAATAGCTGTACAAGAAAACATTGCCGCTTTGTACACGTCACCGACTGCGCTACATGGGTTACATAATTAAATACATACTATAATGGATTTCACGTGAGCAATATAAATATAAATATTGCGGTCTCAGCGATGATGACAAACAAACAATAAAACCTATTTTTTTCAAATTCACGAATTTTAACTACACACTTATTCGGATCTATCCTCATGTTTTCATGTATACATTTCACTGAATAGGACTTTTGCACTATTTATATCTGCCATACATGTTTTGCATTTTATGCTCGATAAGGGCACGACATGAGTCAAGTTACTAATTTAAAGTTCTCCGGCCATGTTTTGTTTCACGAAGATAGATAGATAGATACTTTATTGACTTAAACTTTTACAGTTTCTCATCATTACATACATAATTTGTAATACATAATTATAATCACATGACAGGTTACACATACTTCTACACACTCACTTATAGTTCAATTTTCAATACTCCTTAATTATTCATAGCTCATATAAATCACACATTGTAATCAATAATCCAAGGATATCAAAAAACAAAAGGAATTATATATAAAATAACAATTTATGTGAGGATGTACTTGAATATATTTTAAGAAATAATATTTGGAATAGAACATCTGACAGCAAACGCCTCTGACAAATATTTACTTAAATTAAAAAGTTCTTTCTTCTTTGAAGATTGTAGAAGTGTTATAAATTTAAACATATTTGGCCTTTGTATGTAATATTTTCTGATATATTTCTTTCTAATATCATTATAAGCTGTACAAATTAAAACAAAGTGAAATTCGTCTTCAATTTCAGTTGAATTACATATTTGACAAACTCTTTCATTTCTTTCAATCCTATGTCTTGCATAACGACCTGTCTCAATTCTTAAGCTATGTGAAGATAAACGTAATTTAGTAAAAACACTTCGTAATCTTTTTGTACATAAAATATTCAGATAGTTTTCATATCCAAAATTATCTTTAACATGTCTATACAAACTTGATAATACTCTATTTTCTTGTAGATCAGTGTTCCATTTTTGAATAAAACAATCCACCAACCTCTGTTTAAAGCTAGATATAAAATGTTGATGGTTCACCCTTAAAGGATCATCCCATATATACATAAAGCCATACGTATTAAGCAGAGATTTTACATTGGATAACCAATTGTTTAAACCACTTTCACAATCAGATAATGAAGATTTATAAATAGATGATAAAATTATATTTTCTGTTTTAACTAATTTCAACCAATATCTAACTATCCTAGTATATCTTGTGATAAATAAAGGATAACGCGCCAATTCACCGTAAACACCAGCATTACTCGTGGTCAGTTTTACTCCTAGAATGTGTTTACAAAACTTGAGATGAATTCTCTCTATCTCTTTCGATTTTATGAAACCCCAGACTTCACAGCCGTAATTGAGTATTGATGAGACGAAAGCATCAAATAATTGAAGGGATGTTTTAGGTTTTAGTTCAGTTTTTCTTATGTTTGCAGTTAAAAGATTCATAGCTTTTAATGCTTTGCCGCACATAGCCTGTTGATTTAACGTATACGACCCTGTGTAGTTAAATACAACTCCAAGATAATTAAAATCATCTGAAACCGCTAATAATGCTCCGTTATAAGAAAAGTTTTCATCAGCGGTTACTCTACCTCTTTTACGAAAAACTATAACCTTGTTTTTTCAGTATTTACTTCCAGACCCCAAGTTTTACAATATGCATATAGACGATTTAAGCTCATTTGCAGATCTTGCGGAGTATTACCTATTAACACCATATCATCAGCAAAAAGCAGTAAAATTAAAGAAATGTCATCTAATGATAAACCACTCTCTATTCTATTTTGCAAATATAACTCTAAATCTTCAATAAACAATGCAAACATGATCGGAGACATTATCTCCCCTTGCTTCAAACCGACTGAAATCTCGAAAAAATCCGAGAAAGAACCGCAGTATTTTATGCATGATTTGACAGTGTTATACATAGAACGAATTATTCTTAGCATTTTCCCGTTAATACCAAATTTATATAACTTTAACCACATTGCATTTCTATAGATGGAATCAAACGCTTTTTTAAGGTCTATAAAAGCACAATAAAGCCGTTTTTTATTGTTTAGAATTTTTTCGATTATACTATGAAGTGCGAAAATTGCAGCTACCGTTGATCTGCCTTTCATAAAACCAAATTGTGCGTCCGATACAGTATTATTTATCTCACACCATTTATTAATCCGGGTGTTCAAAATACTTGTAAAAAGTTTTCCCATACAACTTACTAGAGTTATTCCCCTGTAGTTACTAACCATGTCTTTATCACCTCGCTTGCGCAAGGGGATTATAAAACCTTCAGTCCATTCATCCGGAAAATATCCTGAATCAAATATTACGTTAAAAATGTCAGTTATATGTCCAGATAAAATATCGCAAGTTGAGATAAAGTATTCATTTAAAATATTATCTCCAGAAACTTTGTTTTTGTTTAAGGCACGAATTGCAGATTCAACTTCGCTTACAGTAATCTGTTTATCGAGTTCTTCAAATATTGCATCGCCATCATTAAAATTATGATTATTATTAAAATCTTCAGCTTCTTCAGAAACCGACACTTTTATATCCTTAAACATATTTATAAAGTATGAACTAAATTCATTCATGGAAATATCAGGATTGTTGCGTTTTCTTTTAATAAATAGTTTCAAAACTCACGTGGTTTAGAATGGCGCATTTTTTCTAATTCTTTCACTTGTTTAAATTTGTACGATCGTTTCTTTTTCTGAATTAATTTCTTGTAAATCGATTTAGTATTAGCCAGTAACACTCTATTTTCGCCCGACTTGTTTCTGTTAAAGTTGAATAATGCCTCTTTGTAACGTGTTTTAGCAAGAACACATTCATCATCGAACCATTTATTAGTATCGCTGTTGTGTACTTGATAAAACGGCCTCAAGATCTTTCGTTTTTTAAAGAGCGGATCCGCAACATCACGTATTGTATTTGTAAATTGTATTATAAGGTTATTTATACTATTCATATCATCTTTGATTATATTATCAAGATAATTATTGAAAAGTGGCAATTTCACGAACATGTTAACTTTATGTTTATTTAAATCAAAATCCATACACAACAATAGATATTTACAATTCACACCTTGCAATATCTGTGAAAAGCGAGAATACGATTTTATTTGATGACGTAGAAAACTTTGAACAGGTAAATTAATTCACAGGTTAACTTATTAATCAATTATATGGCAATAGTTGTGCAGCAATACAATTCAGATTTACCTCATTTCCCCGTGCAAAGAAGATATGATCATTTGAAGTTTCTGTTGAAATGGATATGGAAGCGGCCATTTTGAGAGCTATGACCTCACGGTTCTAAACGACATATATGGAATATTTATAAATACGAAATGTACTGATTTATTGGGGAAAACTGACAGCGTCTGTATGAAAAATATATAATACTTAATGGCAATAATGCTTTACATGAGCAGTAAAAAAAAATTGCATTATTTCAGGCATTTTCTTCATTTAATATTTATCAATATTCCTTATATGGTAATATGGAACTAAGATGTCATAGTTATCAACATGGCAGCTCCTATAACCATTTTAGAACAACCTTTAAATGGTTATATCTTTTTATTTATCATCCGATTTTGATAATTCTTTCACCCTTTTCCAAGATTTTCAGAACTCTCAATAATAGGCTGCTATGCTGTGTCGCTACATTCCCTTTAATACAATTTTAGGACCACAAACATAGTAACTGGGTAATTCGAAACTAAACGGCATTGTCTTTATTTATTTCAAATACTATTCCAATGTTAGTTTAAAAAAAAATAAAAGCATAAGTGTTGCTATACGTTGTTTTATTTACTCAATCAGATTATCCAAGTTACACAGTGAAGAAAAAAGGAAGTCAATCAGTAAAGCATATGTACTGATTTACAGAACACTCCACGACCATACATTAACTAGTCACTAGAGGTATCAGGCGAACTTGTAGAAAGACCTTTGGACAATATAGTGTTATATGTACATATACGTAGATGGGAACTTGTAGAGGTACCAGTGAAATCTGTAAAAGGAACTTTGGATAATACAGTGTTATATTATGTACATATACGTAGGTGGGAACTTGTACAGGTACCAGTGAAATCTGTAAAAGAACCTTTGGATAATACAGTGTTATATGTACATATACGTAGATGGGAACTTGTACAGGTACCAGTGAAATCTGTAAAAGGACCTTTGGATAATACAGTTTATATGTACATATAGTTGTTGAGGGGAACTTGTAGAGGTACCAGGGGAATCTGTAGGAGGACCTTTATATAATACAGTGTTATATGTACATGTAGATTTGAGGGGAACTTGTAGAGGTACCAGGGGAATCTGTAGGAGGACCTTTATATAATACAGTGTTATGTGTACATATAGTCGTTGAGGGGAACTTGTAGAGGTAGCAGGGGAATCTGTAGAAGGACCTTTATATAATACAGTGTTATGTGTACATATAGATGTGAGGGGAACCTGTAGAGGTAGCAGGGGAATCTGTAGAAGGACCTTTATATAATACAGTGTTATATGTACCTGTAGATGTGAGGGGAACTTGTAGAGGTAGCAGGGGAATCTGTAGGAGGACCTTTATATAATACAGTGTTATATGTACCTGTAGATGTGAGGGGAACTTCTAGAGGTAGCAGAGGAATCTGTAGAAGGACCTTTATATAATACAGTGTTATGTGTACATATAGTCGTTGAGGGGAACTTGTAGAGGTAGCAGGGGAATCTGTAGAAGGACCTTTATATAATACAGTGTTATGTGTACATATAGTCGTTGAGGGGAACTTGTAGAGGTAGCAGGGGAATCTATAGAAGGACCCTTATATAATACAGTGTTATGTGTACATATAGTTGTTGAGGGGAACTTGTAGAGGTAGCAGGGGAATCTGTAGAAGGACCTTTATATAATACAGTGTTATATGTACATGTAGATTTGAGTGGAACTTGTAGAGGTACCAGGGGAATCTCCAGAGGACTTTTACATAAATACAGTGTTATATGTGAGGGAAACTTGTAGAGGTAGCAGTGAAATCTGTAAAAGGACCTTTATATAATACAGTGTTATGTGTACATGTAGATGTGAGGGGAACTTGTAGAGGTAGCAGGGGAATCTGTAGAAGGACCTTTATATAATACAGTGTTATGTGTACATATAGTTGTTGAGGGGAACTTGTAGAGGTACCAGGGGAATCTGTAGGAGGACCTTTATATAATACAGTGTTATATGTACATGTAGATGTGAGGGGAACTTGTAGAGGTACCAGAGGAATCTGCAGAGGACTTTTATATATTACAGTGTTATATGTGAGGGAAACTTGTAGAGGTACCAGGGGAATCTGTAGAAGGATCTTTATATAATACAGTGTTATATGTACATATGGATGTGAGGGGAACTTGTAGAGGTACCAGGGGAATCTGTAGAAATACCTTTATATAATACATTGTTGTATGCACTTTTAGATGTGAGGGGAACTTGTAGAGGGAGCAGGGGAATCTGTAGAAGGACCTTTATATAATACATTGTTATATGTACTTTTAGATGTGAGGGGAACTTGTAGAGGTAGCAGGGAAATCTGCATAAGAAAGTTTATATAATACAGTGTCATACGTACATATATATAAGTGGTAAGGGAAACTTGTAGACATACCAGGGCTATTTGTATAACATAGTTTTCTATAATACAGTGTTATATGTACAGTGATGAGTAGTATCAGTGTTTAGTCGAATATTTGGAATTGGTAAACTGTACTATTCTATATACATAACGAGAGTGAACTCTTATTTGGGTGTTCCTTTGTATATAGTTTTTAATATATAGTACTGTTTTAAAAGAAAAAAAATAATGTACACGTTGAAACGTGTATGAAAACATCTGTATGAATAAAGTGGTATATAATTATACTCATATAGACATTTGTATATTATATTTTACAACTCCAATTATAACTTCTGTTATATATTTTACAGAGTACATGTATATGTTTTAAAAATAACACACGCAAATCGTTAGAGCGCAGTCAATAATTATAATAATTGATATATATATATATATTTGATGTAACATTATGTATAACAATGAAATAAATAAAATATATTGTGTTGAACACGTTTTATGTTATCTTAAATATGCAGTTATAAAGAAAAAGGAAGACTTTTAAGTGGTATTATATTGTCTTTATTCATAACTGATTCAATCTAAACTATCACCGTGCAGTTGATTGTTTCTGGAATGTGTTTTCAGATTAAGTGCGAGACTTTGCTAAATAAACAACATATTAGACTGCTGTACTGTAACAGTTTAGAACTAATAGTTTATGTACTGAGAATTAAAAAGCTTAGTTCCCAAAAGAGTTTGGTTAGAACAGGCATATTGACACAACACATTACACCTCAATATAATTTGACTTTTATATGTGTCTATGGTTAACAGACTGTGACTCATGTAAGTGGCAATACGCATGCTTTACAACTTGAATTCCTAGAGAACTCGTCTGAAAAACTTGAATGGTATAAACACATATTTTGTAATGTTGAAAGGTTACCATTTCACTTGCTGAAATGACATTTTCGTAAACCAGTCTACTGAATGTAGCATGTAATCCATTCGCAACATCTCGTACACTGCTTTGCGTGATCCCGAAGAATGACGGGATTGGCCGAGCGTTCACGATTGGCATGTAATCATTACTATTATATGTAGATTAGCGATGCAACATTCAGAAGTCTCAATAGTGCAGTTGGTCGAGGCGCCGTGTTAGTGCCTAGGAAGGTATCTGGTCATCTCGTACCTGAGTTAACTCGTACCTTAGTCAACTCGTACCCTATTTTGGTCAACTCGTACCTGATCTTTGGTTAACTCGTACCTACCCAAGTCAACTCGTACCCGTTTTGGTCAACTCGTACCTACTAAAAAAATCTGGAAAAAAGAGTTTATTTATTATTCTAATGGAATTAATATTGGTGTTGAACTATACATTCTTCATTTCTTTCAGGATGGTATATAAAGTTCCGAAAATGATATGTACACATCAATCAAAAAGAATGCCATTGTAATATTTTGAAAAGATACGTTTGTGTGAAATGTTTGTGTGAACTTGTTAAAGATAACTAAAGAAAGAAAACAAAAAGCCGATAATTATACATTTACCAAATGAATATGTTACCGTCTTTATACTCATAGAATACTTCTAACAGTGACTAGCAAACTGTATGAAATTAAATGATTATCTGATGATTGTGTATAATTGTATGTTTCGGCGAATGTTAATTAACTTTAATATTGTATTTGTAAATATACCATGAGGACAAACTGTTAATTATTTCCGAGATACAACATGCGGCGCTCTCTTCAAATTGAAGCGGCAACTTTTAATCCTTTTGATTTCTTTAGTAATTTGTTTGTTACAAATTATAATTATGAACTTAATCTTTGATACTCTGCACTATATATGTATGGTTGTCAGTAAGCATTTTGCAAAAGTATTATTAATATTGTTAATATTGTTCGAAGTATCTAAGCTTTTCGTAAATTTAATTTCAATAAATTGTGGATTATATTTTGTGTATTAGACATTTTGTTACACTTGTGTTCAGGATTTTACGTTTATAGTGACTATAAGAACAAATAAAGTGTTTGTTAGTGTTGTATTATTGTGTGTTATTTGGGACTTAATGGATGACTTGTGTATTGAGTGCCAGCATCCAGTCAGGCGGTTACAGCATGCAGTCACGTGCGACGTTTGCGATCGCTGGCAGCATCGCACGTGCAACACAGGTAAGATCTTTTATTGAAATATTATTTGGTTTATGAAGGCACGAGGGCAATTTCATAAAAAGAAGTTAAAATGGTGTATCAAGGCTTATTATGTTTCAAGTTTGAAGAGTGTACTCCAATTCCGGCTTTGCGGAGAAATTAAAATTGTATGATCGGTGTAGTTAGAACATTGGTTACAACTATCTGATTTAGCAGCATTACTTTTTTAGATCACTATAAACATGGCATTTAATCAAAAAGTGTAATTCCGATTATGCGAGAAATATCATAATTTAGCTATCGAACTTTTAAACTCTAATCATTCTCCAACATGAACATGTCCACTTAATATTGTTTTGTACAGAAAAATAATGAAAAAAATAATCAGCTACTTTTAACTGGCAAATTTTAAGTTTTAGTGAATATAATTGTTTAATAATGGGAAATATTGTGCATTGATATCTGTATAATTTTGATTACAGTCTCTTATAATTCTTTACTGAATGGCTACATATTTTATTTGTTTTGTATGAAGATGTTTTATTTGAAAATTTAGATGAGATTTAAATTATAACAACAACAACAACATTTATTTGTATTGCAAAAATGACATTTTCTTTCATTTTGCGGAATATTAAAATAGCGTCCTCTTTCTATTTCCAAAGAATGTGATCAAAGTCGAAATCTACTTAATGCGATTCTATATATTTTGTCTATAATGTGATCGATGTATGGTTCTAGTTCAAATGAATGTTTCCATTTAAAAACAAATAAACACCTAAGTATCTATACAGTTTATTAAGTTTTTTTTCACATACTCATAATTAACTATAGCTATACTGTTTACCACTGTATTGTGTAATCGATAATTGGATTATCTGATTCTGTTGATTAATAGGCCCCCGGTCGCTACTGATTTGTGGGAATCTAATTAAAGGCCTTATAGTCTATGCCAAAAGGTGTTAATTGTTTTGCCGATGTACTTATAACAACATTATCTAGATTATTAAAATCATCTTCGTTTAAAACTCTTGATTTTTTTTTCATTTGACATAATAAACAGGAATCACCAGGCTGGACTACTTCAAGGCCAGAAAGCGACTGATAATACTGTCCTTCACCTGCAAGCAATGTGAGCGTCCAGATACATCCGTTCAGCTTTCCGCCGATGGCGACGGCTTAAGTGATGCTTTGCACTCCACCATGGTAGAGGTTTGTGCACGTGTTTGTTACAAGCATTACGATAAAAAAAAAAAAAAATCAATATAACGTTCTGTTTTCCAGTCTTAACTTTTATAGTTTTATCGTAAACACTGTCTCTGATACCACTATAACCTGTATTAATTTAACACTGAATATAACACACAAGTTTTGAAATAAAATTATGCTACTGGAATGCGACTGAACATTGTTTGGTGAATGGTAGACTCCTTTGACAAAGCTCAATCGAACATGGCTTGAAATGCATAAGTTTATCTTTATTTAGACAGTTTGTTCAAAATGTGTTAAAGCAAGTAATTCT
This sequence comes from Cyrtodaria siliqua, assembly GCA_037043455.1. Lineage (NCBI taxonomy): Eukaryota > Metazoa > Mollusca > Bivalvia > Adapedonta > Hiatellidae > Cyrtodaria > Cyrtodaria siliqua. Next base: position 91,227 of record JAWPHD010001641.1, read on the forward strand.
GTAACAAAGTGCCGTGGATACATGGTTTTGCGTAATTTATCAATCCTCATTAGCTTAGAACCTCGAGAATTAGGAACTCCTTCCTAATGGAAGTTTTAATTAAACAATACTCCATAGCGTTCAAGCTTTAAATATTTATTGGTTAGTTATAGCAATTATAAATGAATCATACAAAACGTCAAATGCGTTCAAGCTTTAAATATTGGTTAGTTATAGCAATTATAAATGAATCATACAAAACGTCAAAGATTTGTACCATCAAGTCCCTCACCTGAGCTACAACTAAATAAAGCATGTCGATGTACTTACAGACAAAATAATTTTATAGATTTTTTTTAAGTATGGCAAATATGCGTTTATTTTCAGGCGAAGGGTCTTGCGACCGAATACACAGAAAGGACAGAGACGTACTCCTTCCTCCGGAAGTTACTATGTCTGCCGTTCCTGCCGAGCACATCCCGGAGGTATTCGGGTCTCTGGCTGACATCACCCCAAGCCGCTTCTATCCTCTGCTGAGGTATATGAGGTCGACATGGTTCGAGTCCGTCATGTGGCCCGTGGAGTGCTGGTCGGTGTTCGGCATGAGCGTCCGAACAAATAACGACGTTGAAGGTAATAAACAATAGTATACAGCTTTCAAACTCACTATGGTGTACTCAAACATCTAAATACAATTTACAATCTAACGTTCTGGAACGCCACACCTTCCAACAGCGGCAAAATCCAACAGCGACAAAATCCAACAGCGGCAAAACCCAACAGCTTTAGTGTGAGACTAAAATTAATCATAGAAATAAATTATAATAAAGTATAATAAAAGAAAATAATAATAATATAAGTTCTATTAACTACTTTTTTATTATTATATTTTGCAGGGTGGCATCGACGTCTGAATGGGAGAGCCGGGGGTACTCCGCCATTCTACCTCCTCGTGCGTCTACTGAACGACGAGGCCAATGTCGCCATTAGAAATGTACAACTAGTGTGCGGACTTCAGCTGAGGCGATACCAGCGGAGAATTTACAAGAGTTTGCAGGGCAAGACTTTTGAGCTCTGGAGGCGGTTTATATGTGTAGTAATGTACACTTTAACGCACACGTGAACAATTGTATTTCTGTGGTGATGTGTACTTCTAGCACGTCGTATTACAAGGTAATTGTAATCAATATGTAAGGCATGTCAAGGTTTTTGAACAGAAAGAAGCGAGGTCGCCCACATTGATTTAAAATGCTTGTTTGGAAGAAATGATGGTAACAATCGGGAAGAATGTAAGAAAAAACGGTCGTGGCGTGTTTATGTCTCCGTGACAACATGTATTTTTTTCAATATTGTTTTAACACCCGTGACTTGATATATTATTGTTCATATTATTATGTTAACTTCTTGTCTCTCGGCAGCTATTTTACGCTTGCGTAAAACCTTGCTTGTCTTTAATGATATCATAAAAGTACAGATTACCCTTTCATCGAACATTGTTATAGAGAAAATAGTTATGCATTACAAATAATTTGGTAATAGACTCAGGGTCACCAAATGCCTTAATGAGCATGGATACCAAAAATGTAGGCACAGGTGGCATTTCCCTCCAATAATCTGAGGAGACAGGGTATGTTCTACCCTCTACACCCACCGCCCTCCAACTATATATTTAGTTACACAGTATCCCCTCCCAAGTAGCCTAATAAAATGGCTCCTTGAAGCTTTTTAAATATTCGGCTGTTCGCTGCATATGTTGATGGTCGCCATACAAAAAAACAATTGAAAAGGAGCATCAAACGTGTATTTTGACACACTACCCTCCCACAGTACACCCAGACATGTGTTCAGCAATTTTAATTTTATATATATTTGGGCAATAATTACCTTGTTTAATAAACGCATCTTGTTCTAAGGTTTATAGTCCCTCTACCCTTATAACCATAAGACGTCCTATATAGGATGCATATGTTACTACTTTATATATAATCTTGTATGAGATTAAAAGCGGGATTACACTACTGCAGTATTTGATGATGTACCTGTAAGTGTTGAGGCCTTTATAATTATGTGTACTTCCTACTTTCACTTTCGTTTTACAAAAAATGCGACACCAAGATGTAATTAAAATAATGATAAATACTTAAATCTGCTTAAAAGTATCGTATGATAATACTGTTGACGACAACGATAATGTATTCGTCATAGATTAATTTATTTAAATGAGCTGATGACGTAGGGCGGTCTAGCGATTCCCCTTTTCCGTATACCAAACATAATATTACGGTGTCCGGTTGGGGCCAGATACAATGTCGGATTGTCAAGGACATTTTGCTTAAAATGTCGTCCGTCGCGCACGACATTGTCGCCAAAGACGCACGACATCGCGACGCACGACATTTTGTTATAATGTCGCGATGTCGCCGTTGACGCACGACATTTTGCTTATAATGTCGCGATGTCGCGTTGCCGGAACTACTTTTTCTTATGTCGCTCCATCGCCGGCGACGCACGACATTTTGCTTATAATGCGTTGTAACAATCTATTAAAGTTTGGTCAAGATCGGATGAAAAATGAAGGCCCTATCGTTTTAACGAGGTAAAAGTTAACGGACAGACGACGGACGGACAACGGACACCACACCATCCCATAAGCGATACGACATCGCAACATCGCGATACGACATCACGACATTGCGATACGACATCAAGACATAATTGTCGCGATGTCGTATCGCAATGTCGTTGTCGCGATGTCATATCGCAATGTCGCGATGTCGTATCACAATGTCGCGTTGTCGTATCGCAATGTCGCATTGTTGTATCGCGATGTCGCGTTATCGAGCGTCGCATTGTCGACCACGACACTGCGACATTGTATCTGGCCCCAACCGGACACCGTATAATTATAGGTTATTTAACATGGTTCTGTACAATACGGAGATATATTTGGACGAGTACACAGCTGGAAAAGTCATATTGGACGAGCCGTTAGGCGAGTCCAATATGATTTTTTCCAGCTGTGTACGAGTCCAAATATATCCCGTATTGTACAGAACCATGTTAAGTAACCTTTTTATTCTATACCTTTATTTTAACCAATCATTTATAATTCGGATATAACTTTCGTTTGTTTCATGCTTTCAAGCAAGTCGCTATGAACATCGAAAGCACAATTGCATGTAGGTCTATGTATTTTATATATTGTGTTCGACATGGCTTACTCTCAAGCTTTATTTGCTTGAAAGAATGCCCATTTCTCCGTTGTCAACAGTGATTAAATACTACCGAAGGTCAGTTTCAAACAATGATATATTATGCTAGTTTTTTGTGTTTTTTTTTTGTTATAAAGGAAAATTAAATAAAAATATGTGCAATAGATAGGTTTTCATTACTTGACAACAATTTATGGTTAGGTAATGACAGAAGCCTGTCGGTTCTGATTTTTATTCGGACCTTTTCACGCGTTTCGGTCTTTATCATAGGTTTAACATGGAACCTGTGAAGCGTACAATACGAACAAAATACGGGATATTTTGTACGCGCGTGCGTCCCGATACGGAAATATATTGTACGGTCACATGACTCGAAAGAGCGTCTACGATTGGATGTATAAATTAGGTATAGAATAATATACATATAGCCATACTGACGTCATATCGATTTTTTCAAATTCATGATACTTGTATCGATTGAGGGCGAGAATGTACACGGTGCATGATCAAAACTTATTTTCACGGATAAAAGTTGATTCGACTCCTAATCACTACTGATGGGCTCCTAATATTCACTGTTGTTAGACCTACTGTTCAAGGGCCAGCAGAGCTTATGGGATGGTGTGGTGTCCGTCGTCCGTCCGTCGTCTGTCCGTTAACTTTTACCTCGTTAAAACGATAGGGCCTTCATTTTTCATCCGATCTTTACCAAAATGTAAAATATTGTTTATATCAACGAAAGCTCGGACAGTTCGAAAACCAGCCAGATCGGACCAGTAACAGCGGAGTTATGGCCCTTGATTTAGTTAAAATGCTATATTGCTATATTTTGCCTCGTTAAGACAATTGGGCCTTTATTTTTCATCCTATCTTTACCAAACTTTACCAGCTTGTTAATAACAATGAAAGCTCGAACAAGTTCGAAAACCAGCCATATCAAGCCAGTATCAGCGGAGTTATGGCCCTTGATTTAGTTAAAAATGCTATATTCTGTTTCGTTAAAACGATAGGGGCTTTATTGTTCATCCGAACTTTATCCAACTTGATCAGATTGTTAATGTCAATGAAAGCTTGAACAAGTTCGAAAACCAGCCATATCGGACCAGTAACAGTCAAGTTATGGCCCTTGATTTAGTTAAAAATGCTATATTTTTCCTCTTTAAGACGATAGAGCCTTCAGTTTTCATCCGATCTTTACCAAACTCTATCAGATTGTTGATGTCAATGAACGCTCAAACAAGTTTGAAAACCAGCCAGATCGGATCAGTAACAGCGGAGTTATGGCCCTTGATTTTGTTAAAAATGCTATATTTTGCCTCGTTATTACGATAGGTCCTTCATTTTGCATCTGATCTTACTGATCTTACCAAACTTTACCAGAATTTACGATGTTTTTTTTGTGTTTTTTTTTTTAGCTGTACTGGCCGAAGGCCAGCAGAGCTTATGGGATGCCGAGTTGTCCGTCGTCCGTCCGTTGTCCGTCGTCTGGCGTTAACTTTTGTCTCGTTAAGACGATAGGGCCTTCATTATTCATCCGACCTTTACCAAACTTTAATAGGTTGTTAATATCAATGGAAGCTCGGACAAGTTCGAAAACCAGCCAGAACGGACTAGTAACAACGGAGTAATGGCCCTTGATTTAGTTAAAAATGCTATATTGCTAAATTTTGCCTCGTTAAGACGATAGGGCCTTCATTTTTCATCTTATCTTTACCAAACTTTACCACATTATTAATATCATCGAAAGCTCGGACATGTTCGAAAACCAGCCAGATTGGACCAGTAACAGCGGAGTTAAGGCCCTTGATTTAGTTAAAAAAGCTATATTTTGCCTCGTTAAGACGACAGGTGCTTCATTGTTCATCCGATCTTTACCAAACTTTATCAGATCATTAATGTCGTTGAAAGCTCGAACAAATGCGAAAACCAGCCATATCGGACCAAAAACGGCGGAGCTATGGTCCTTGATTTAGTTAAAAATGCTATATTTTGCCTGGTTAAGACGATAGGGGCTTCATTGTTTATCCGATCTTAATCAAACTTTATCAGATTGTTAATACCAATAAAAGCTCGGACAAATTCGAAAACCATTCATATCGGACTAGTAACAGCAGAGTTATGGCCCTTGTTTAGTTCAAAATGCTATATTTTGCTTCGAATTGGCGGCCAGCTAGGATTTCACATCAACATGAATTTTTGCTAGGATCAACTAGACTTCATGGGCAACATTTCTGTGAAGTTTCATGAAAATCCATTCAGTAGTTTCAGAGGAGTAGTCGCTACAAAAAAAAGTTTACGGACGGACAGACGGACGACGGACGCCGCACCACGGCATAAGCTCTGCTGATCTCTGATCAGTCAAGCTAAAAATGAAAAAAACAAAAAAAAAAAAAATTAATTAAAAAAACAAAAAAATGAAATAACAAATTAATAATGAAAAATAATATATATTAAAAAAATAATTTGAAAAATAAAATAAAAATGAATTAAAAAAAAAAAAAAAAAATAATAATAAAAAAGAGAAAAAAAAAGAATTTTGAACAAAACAAAAAAAAGTCCAAAAAATCTGGTAGATTTTTGGTAAAGGGCCAAATCAAGGGCCATAACTCTGCTTTTACTGGTCCGATCTGGTTGTTTTTCAAAATTGTCCGAGCTTTCATTGATATTAACAATCTGGTGAAGTTTGGTAAATATCGGATGAAAAATGAAGGCCCTATTGTCTTAATGAGGCAAAATATAGCATTTTAACTAAATCAAGGGCCATAACTCCGCTGTTACTGGTCCGATCTGGCCGACTTTCAAAACTATCCGAGCTTTCATTGACATTAACAATCTGGTAAAATTTGGTAAAGATTGGATGACAAATGAAGGTCCTATCGTCTAAAACGAGGCAAAATATAGCAGTCTTAACTAAATAAAGGGACATATAACTCCGCTGTTACTGGTCCGATCTGGCTTGTTTTCGAACTTGTCCGAGCTTTCAATGACATTATCAATCTGTTATGGTAAAGATCGGATGAAAAATGATGAAAAAAATAAATAAAATAAAATAAATTAAAAAAACAAAAAAATGAAATAACAAAATAATGCAAAAAAATAAAAATATATATATTAAAATTTTTTTTTAAAAAAAACGATAAAAAAATTAAAAAAAAAAATAAAAAAAAATTAAATTAAATAAAAAAGAAAACTGAATGAAAATAAAAAAAATTAATAATAATAATAATAAAAAAAAAAAAAATACGGACAGACAGACGGACAGACGGACGACGGACGCCGCACCACGGCATAAGCTCTGCTGATCTCTGATCAGTCAAGCTAAAAATGAACAAGAGGCCCAAGAGGGCCTGTGGACGCTCTACTGGCTCAAGATAAAGTTTATGTATAAGGGGCCATAAGTCTTTCAAAAATCATTCAACCAGAACATGGCAATGACAGGTGACACTAGGCTTAGTATTGAACATTCTTGCCAAGATTCGCTGAAATTTGGCAAAGAGTTCAGAAAAGATTAATCTGGACAAAGTTTGTGTATTAAAACTTTTAAAGGGCTATAACTCCGCCAAAATCATTCAACCCAAATAATTATGGCGATGATATGCACAACTAGGCTTGATACTGATTATCTTGTCAAGTTTTGTCTATATCCAGCCAGGGGTTCAGGAGAACTAGCCCGGGAAAAAACTGTGGTATCAAAATCCTTTAAAGGGCCATAACTCTACCAAATAACTGTAAACCAGAACGTGACGATGACATGCCCAACTAGGCTTGGTGCTGATCATCCCTGCAAAGTTTCACTGAAATCTGGCGAGGGGTTCAGGAGAATTAGATCAGACAAAGTTTGTGTATTAAAACCTTTAAAGGGCCATAATTCTGCCAAAAAAATCATTCAGCCGGAATATGGCAATGATTTGCAAAACTAGACATGGAAATGATCATCCCTAAAAAGCTTCGTTTAAATCCAGCTAGGGGTTCAGGAGAACTAGTCAGAACAAAGTTTGTGTAATAAAACCTTTAACTCCGCCAAAATCATTCAACTGGAACATGGTGACTATGTACAACTATGCTTGGTACTGATCATACCTGCAAAGTTTCAATGAAATCCGGCCAAATGAAGGCCCTTTCGTCTTAATGAGGCCAAGATATAGCATATTTCAGAAAATCAAGGGCCATGACTCCGATGTAAATGGTCCAAACTGGATGGTTTTCGAATTTGTCCAAACTTTCATTGATATTAACAATCTGGTAAAGTTTCTTAAAGATCGGATGAAAGATAAAGACCCTATCGTCTATATAGGATTTTTAACTAAATCAAGGGCCGTAATTCCACTGTTACTGGTCTGATCTGCCTGGTTTTCGAACTTGACCGAGCTTTCATTGATATTAACAATCTAATAAAGTTTCATAAAGATCACATGGAAAATGAAGGCCCTATCAACTTAACGAGGCAAAATATAGCATTTTTAACTAAATCAAGGGCCACAACTCATCTGTTACTGGTCCGATCTGGCTGGTCTTCAAAACTGTTTGAGCTTTCATTTATATAAACAATCTGGTAAAGTTTGGTAAATATCGAATAAAAGATAAAGGCCCTATCGTCTTAACAAGTCAAAATATAGCATTTTTAACTAAATCAAGGGCCATAACTCCGCTGTTAATGGTCCGTTCTAGCTGGTTTTCAAACTTGTCCGAGCTTTCATTTATATAAACAATCTGATAAAGTTTGTTAAAGATTGGATCAAAGACGAAGGCCCTATCGTCTTAATGAGGCAAAATATAGCATTTTTAACTAAATCAAGGGCAATAACTCCGCTATTAATGGTCTGATCTAGCTGGTTTTCGAAATTGTTCAAGCTTTCATTAATATTAACAATCTATGCAAGTTTAGTAAAGATCAAATAATAAATAATTATTCTAGAGTGTTCACAAGGCAGAAAACAGCGTTTTTCAGAAAAAACAAGGGCCATAACTCAAGTGTTACTGACCCAATTTAGCTGATTTTCGAACTTGTCCAAGCTATCATTGGTATTAGCAATCTGTGCAAGTTTGGTAACGATCAAATAATAAATGAAGGTGTTAGAGCATTCACAAGGCAGAAAATAGAAATTTTCAGAAAAAACAAGGGCCATAACTACGGCGTTACTGATCTGATTAGGCTGGTTTTCGAACTTGTCTGAGCATTCATTGATATTAACAATCTGTGCAAGTTTGGTAAAGATCAAATAATAAATGAAGGTGCTAGAGTGTTCACAAGGCTTAATATGGCATTTTTCAGCAAAACAAGGGCCATAACTCCGGTGAAATTTATCCGATCCGACTGGTTTTCGAACTTGTCCGAGCTTTCATTGATATAAAGACACTGGCAAAGTTTCGTAAAGATTCAATTAATAATGAAGGCCCTAGAGTGTTCACAAGGCAAAAGTTAACAGACGGACAGACTACGGACGACGGACGGACGACGGACGACGGACAACTCACCATCCTATAAGCTCTGCTGGCCTTTGGCCAGTAGAGCTAAAAACTGGTCCGATCTAGCTGATTTTCAAAATTATTCGAGCTTTCATTGACATTAACAATCTGGTAAAGTTTGGTATAGATTGGATGACAAATGAAGGTCATATCATCTAAAACGAGGCAAAATATAGCAGTCTTAACTAAATCAAGGGACATAACTCCGCTGTTACTGGTCCGATCTGGCTGGTTTTCGAACTTGTCAGAGCTTTCATTGACATTATCAATCAGTTATGGTAAAGATCGGATGAAAAATGAAGGCCCTATCGTCTTAACGAGGCAAAACATAAGCATTTTTTACTAAATCAAGGGCCATAAATTCTGCTGTTATTGGTCCAATCTAAGCTAATGCCACATGCAAAATATAGGAATTGTGGTAGATTTTACCAGTTTTTCCTATTATATGTGAAACTGCCATAGGCAAACTTTGGTTTGTATTTAGGAGATGAACCGGTCTCAAATGTTCCTTTTTTGTTGTTGGTTTTGTTTAGAAATGATTTAAAAATATTCACAGATGTAATGGTAGTAATAAACTTCAAGCATACCAGAAATTCAAACTGAAAATATTCCTCAGTGAACCATTTATATCAGTGAGGTACGTATTAAAATGCCAATGACACACATTATTGCCTGGTTAAGTTTATTTTAACCAATCAAGAAAATATGACATATTTGTTATACTCTTCCCACTCCCCATAACCCCAGTCCCACCTTTCAACTCCACCAATATTTGTTTTTTAAATCCATATTGCATAAACAGTTTAATATACATGTGTCTTATTATATGAAATGAAAGGTTACTATGCATTACGTTGTCCGAGTATTAACTTTCATACCTCATCCAACCCCTTCTCCAAAAAGCGAAAACGGGGTTGGCTGCGGTATGAAATAAAACCTTAATTTCGGTTTAAAAAGTTTGTATACTGTGAAATTAAAACATATAATAGGCAGTATTAAACAAGTTATCGCATTTCATTGAGTAAAACAAGAGCTGTCGGAGAACAGCGCAGCTCGACTATTCAATTTTTCAGAGAATAATACATTTATAGCTAGTATATACCATCAGAAAACAAGGCTACAACAATGTGGGGTGGGGCTGGCGGCACAACATAACTATATTAAAGAATTGACCAAAACTACACAGAAATATGTAAAAAAAAAATCGAGTTTTGAGTGGGGTGCGGGGTGGGGGTGGAGGTGGAGGAGAGGCGGGGTGTATGGTGGGGGGGGGGGGAAGTGGGGGTGATGAGGGAAATATATATGTGCAAGAGTTCACCAAAACAACACAAAAGTATGTAAAAAAATAATAATTAAAAAATCGAGTTTTGAGTTGGGATGGTGAGAGGCGTGGGGGGGGGGGGGGGGGGGGGGGGGAGGAAGCAACATATGTGTAAGAAGCTATGTGTAAGAATTGTGTGTGGTGGGGGGCGTGGTGGGTGTGGGAGTGGCGGGGAGGCTGGGGGGGGGGGGGAAGGGGCAACATGTTTAAGAATTGACAAAAGCAACACAGAAATATGTAAAAAAAAAAAAAAATAGAGTTTCAAGTGGGGGTGGTGGGGGAAGCGGGGGTGAGGGGCGGGAGTGGGTTGGGGGTGGGGCGAGGGGGATACTTATATGTGTAAGAACTGACTAAAACAACACAGAAATATGTAAAACAAAAAAAAAAAAATCAAGTCGTGGGGGGGAGGGGGAGGGGGGTGGTGAGAGGCGGGGGTGGGGGGTGGAGGGGGCAACATATATGTGTAAGAATTGACTAAAACAACACAGAAATATGTAAAACAAAACAAAAAATTCAAGTGGTGGGGTGGTGGGGGGGTGGGGGGGGAGGCAGGCAACATATATGTGTAAGAATTGACTAAAACAACACAGAAATATGTAAAAAAAAAAAAAAGTGTGGAGATGGGTGGGAGTGGGGTGGGGGGGGAGGGGCGGGGGGGGAGGGTTAGGAGGGAGTCCATGCCCCAATATGGGTGCAGTATGAATAAGATGCATAATGCTATAAGAAATCCTAAACCAAAATTATAGATATATACAGTCGAACTTCGATAGCTCAAACACCGGTAATTCGAATACCATCGGTAACTCGAGCACATTTTCCGGTCCCGACACAACTCCTATATAATTCAATGTAATTTAACCTCGATTATTCGAATATTATTTCTGGAATACCCCGGCTCGCTCGAATAATTTTTACGGTCCGAAAGTTGAAAACTCGCTAAATCGAAGGTGATGATCCGTTGCCATGCGACGTCGGCCATATTAATTGTATTTTGTTTGTAGCAAGTTCGAGTCAGAGGGACCAGAGGGAATATGTTCGAGCTATCGGTGGCTTCGAGGCATCGAGGGAACAATAAAAAACAGAATATCTATCCGAATTTGTGTACCGCCCGAAATAGTGTTACTAGTGTACGTGATGTATCGTTCTCGGTATGTTTTTTATGTTCATGCATGTTTGTTTAAACCTCATAACAGATATATAACATGTAATTGTTACACTAAAAATAATAGAAAAACTGCAATAATGTGTTTGTTTTATCATTTATTTAAAGAAATATCACAATAATAGATTTTAACATACAAGCCGGAAGTCCGAATAATGAGAACAAGGTAAGACTGGTTTCGGTACATAGAATTGACTAGAATAGAAAATAGCGTAGCACATAATTTTTATAAAAAACAATCAACAAACATTATTTAATTAGAAAAATCAGTAAACGAAGTTCACTAAACATACTCAGGGGAAATGCTCTTATCTAATTAAAAAGTGAACACACTTTATTTTAATCATTTTTTTATTTTTATTAAAACCAGGGTCGATATATAAACGTATTAAATTAATGTATAGTGACCCTGTTAAAACCAATCAACAAACGTTATTTAATTAGAAAATCAACAGTGTTTAATTTATCGTAATTAACAGTAAACGAAGTTCACTAAACATAAATTGTGTCTATTATCGCTTTGCAATCATAAATGTTCGCACCTTTAACAACCAACTTGATCTGTTTTCGCACTATGCAGAAAATTTGCAGAAGACAAAATTACTTATCCAACCCTTTACAACATACTATAAGGAAACCAATTCCAAAATTTAGTTCAGTTAGGACAAGAAATGTAAGAGATACCTGTAAACACAGCTTATACGCAAGATTTTATGTGAAACAGACACATTTTAAGGGCTATCAAATTTGGGTTCCATGGGAGCCCAGGGGTTACAGGAACCAAAATTGCTTATGCAGCCCTTAAAATAATGCTATAAGGAAGCCCATGGCCAAATTTGGTTGTGCTAGGATAAGAAATGTAAGAGATATAGACTTGTAAACACAGCTAACACGCAAACCTTGATGTGGGACGCCGACGCCGACCTCGGGGTGATTACATAAGCTCTCTTATTCTTCGAATAGTCAAGCTAAAAATGTATTTAAATGTGTTTTATTGTCATTATATCTCTTATAAAATCCTGCTAATATAAGCTTTCTCATCGCTTAATGGAATTAAGGCAGGACCACTTAATGGGAATTTAACAAAACAAACACCTGAAAAACATTACATATGATAATGTTTTATTGAGCGCAAAACTTTGGAAAAGGTACAATGCTTAGCAATATTAGAATAATTGGTTAAAAATATTTTCTGTTTTTTTTTGAAGAAAAGGCCTTAACTAATGTGTGGTCTTAATCAATTTGCATACGGCATTAATAAAATGCAATAATTTGTTCTAAACCAAACCAAACATATCATTTTCGAAATGCAGAACAAAACATCCATATTTTGATTCTTTTTAAGACTTGACGCGTCCCATTTTTGTTACGACTTGCACACTGCAAAATTGAATCATTATTAATAATTTGTTTAATAGTTCAAAGCAAATTGTTTTGCATGATTATTAAATAGCACCAATAATATAGTTAAATCTATCAGTGTCTATGGTAGAATAACAAAGAAAAATGTTATTACCTTTTATTTTATGCTTAGCAGTGAAATAGTGGATTTTAGCAATGAAATAAAAGCGGTATTTCATACGTGTGAAATATAGAGTTTTATTTTTTCACTGCCAGAACTACTTTTTTTTCAATATCAAAAACATTTTTTTTATATTAATTCAGGCAATAACTGTATCAAAAAATAATACATCATTCGACTGTAAATGGTCTAACTAAGACAAATGAGCTACAGTTTTTAAAACTGGTCAAGTATTTCAGAATAGTTGTCATTTACAGTGAAAAATGTCAGTTGGTCATTTTTAAAAAAATAACTTTTTCAGAAAGTGGCTATAAAAGTTATATCATTGGATTGGATTGGAAATAACGTAACTACGAAAATGAGTCATAGATTATTAAAATCGGTTAAGTAGTTTAGAAATTATGGGGAATTAAAAACAGCAAATTTATCATACTAAGCCAATGATGTCATCAAATAAAAAACAAATCTGCATACTGCAGTACACTTTGCAATAAAAAGAAAATGAGTTGACATGTTTTGTCGTGAATAACAGATTTTATTTCATTTCGAAGTCACCGTGAAAATATAAAATGTTTACACTTCTTGATGAAATAAAATCTGTTATTCCCTCCAGACCAACAAATATCCTCTATATATTTAACTATATGCTAGTTAACCATCCTGGATTGAATAGATAATAATTCCAGATTGCCACGTGTCCCTTTACAGATTAAAACATATACAATAGGATTATTACTATAGTAACTTGTCCTGGAAGTTTGTATCACCTCGAGTAGGTAAATGCCAGATCAGGATCGCACGAGAGGCGTAGCCTCGAGTGTGATCCTGATCAGGTATTTACCTACGAGAGGTGATGCAAGCTTCAGAACAAGTTACTATAGCAATGATCCTTTTATTATATACCTCTTTACATATCATTAAAATAGAATACATGTATCAAAAACAACAAATTAAAACAAAATTATATAAAGTCAAATTAACTGAAAACCACCAACAGGAAAGACATGTACATCACATTGCAATAACTACACCTGTGTTCATTACACATCAAATTCTGGTGAATTTACCAACTGATATAATCTTTAATTAATTAATTAACCCACAATGTTCACAAATGCACAAACAAACATTCTGATAGTTTACATTTCATGTTAAAACATCCATTGTTCTTAATGTATTACTAGCTGGGCAATCCCCAAAATTCCAATCTGACATTTTCCAAAATCTATTTTCAGTAGCATACTGATAACCTGTAGTGTGATATGGGTTGTTGTATTCCATTGTTAGAAAATGAAGGTACTATGTATATATTATTGATAGGTATATAATAAAATTAAATATTGAAGACATTTACAGCACAAAAGCATAAAAAAATGTGATAAAGTATTACAAATTAATATATATTTATATATCACATGATGTGGTCATGATAGTAATTAAAATTTAATAAATTGCACCTTTTGAGAAGAAAACAAAAATACATTTAATACAACATTCTGTAAACCATGGTATTTTAATGAACAAATTACATGAAAACATAGTAAAATATCTCATGCCTAACAAAAACAAGATTATTATTCTTTATCACATAACTTGCAGTGTAGGAGTGTTTTAAAGACATGGTATAAATAACCTATTTTATCACATAACTTGCGGTGTTGGAGTGGAACAACATCATTCTATATTTTCGATATACCACTAGTTATATAAGTATGCAAATTAGCCTAGTAAAATCGATAATGACTATGATCCAATTCACGCGGTTTATGTCGGTTTCACGTGTTAAAGCGACAGGCAAAATGCAGTAAAAGTCGATATGTGAGTTATGTGATAAATAGAATCTAACATTCGTTCTCATAAGGGCCTCGCATAATATCATTTTGCCAACTCATTTAATAAATTCAATAATGAATGAGTACTCATGTAAGATTCTCTATATGCTAGAGTAAGAAATAGACAACTGAAGGTCTTTCTGGTTCAGCTCCAACAATATTGGATTATGGCACTCAATGAGGCATTTACAAATTTCATATTTTTAGCCACATGCTAAAACAAGAGGCCCAAGAGGGCCTGTGGACGCTCTACTGGCTAATATGGCTCTTATGACATCAATGAAGCGAGTGACTATCGTCTTAAAGAGGCAAACTATAGCATTTTTAACTATATCAAGAGCAGTAACTCTGTGATTACTGGTCCGATCTGGCTGGTTTTCCAAGTTGGATAGTAGAGATAATAAAAATATAAAAAAAAATATATATATATATATAAAATAAAAAAATTAAAAAAAAAATATATGAAAAAAAACTTAATAAAAAAAAAAGAAAATAAAAAAATAAAAAATAAAGAAATTAAAATTTTTAAAACAAGCATTGATGTAAAACTGTGACCCCCGGGGAGGGGCCAGATGTGACCCCAGGGTCAGCATTTGAACAAAATTGGTAAAGGACCATAAGCTTATAGCAACAGCAAAATATTAAACCTCTGGCTCTTGCAGTTTCAGAGAAGAAGATTTTAAGTTTTTCCCTATACATGTCTATGTAAAACATGTGACCCTTGGGGCATGACCAAATGTGACCCCAGGGTCACCATTTGAACAAACTTGGTAAAGGACCATAAGCTTATAATAATTGTAAAATATCAAACCTCTGGCTCTTGTAGTTTCCGAGAAGATTTTTAAAAAAAAAATCCTATATAAGTCTATGTAAAACTGTGACCCTCGGGGCGGGGAAAAATTTGACCCCAGGGTCACCATTTGAACAAACTTAGTAGAGGACCATAAGCTGATGCTACATGTAATACATGAGAGCTCTGTGCCTTGTGGTTTCAGAGAAGAAGATTTTTTAAACTTTTTTCCTATATGTCTATATGAAAAACATGCAAAACCTCAATATACAAACTTTGGACCCCCGAGGCACGGCCATTTTTGACCCCGGGGACTTTATTTGAACAAACTTGATAGTCTAGGCGTTGACGATCATTTTAAAAGAAAAACTGTTGAAATCTGTCAAGCGGTTCTGGTGAAGAAGATTTTTTAAGGTTTCGACCATATATGGTAATGGCAGCCATCTTGGATGTAGCGCTGACCTAATTTTAACAAATCTAAAAAGCATTCATCTAAGGATCATCCATTTGAAGTTTGGTCAAAATTAGCCAAGTGGTTTCTGACGAGAAGTCGTTTGAAGAATTCCCTATACATGTCTATGTAAAACATGTGACCCTTGGGGCGGGGCCAAATGTGACCCTAAGGTCACCATTTGAACAAACTTGGTAAAGGACCATAAGCTTATAGTAAATGCAAAATATCAAACCTCTGGCTGTTGTAGTTTCCGAGAAAAAGATTTAAAAAAAAAAATCCTATATAAGTCTATGTAAAACTGTGACCCCCGGGGCGGGGACAAATTTGACCCCAGGGTCACCATTTGAACAAACTTAGTAGAGGACCATAAGCTGATGCTACATGTAATACATGAGCGCTCTGTGCCTTGTGGTTTCAGAGAAGAAGATTTTTTAAAGTTTTTTCCTATATGTCTGTATGAAAAACATGCAAAACCTCAATATACAAACTTTGGACCCCCGGGGCACGGCCATTTTTTACCCCGGGGACTTTATTTGAACAATCTTGATAGTCTAGCCGTTGGCGATCATTTTAAAAGAAAAACTGTTGAAATCTGTCCAGCGGTTCTGGAGAAGAAGATTTTTTAAGGTTTCGACCATATATGCTAATGGCAGCCATCTTGGATGTAGCGCTGACCTAATTTTAACAAATCTAAAAAGCATTCATCTAAGGATCATCCATGTGAAGTTTGATCAAAATTAGCCAAGCGGTTTCTGAGGAGAAGTCGTTTAAAGAAAAGTTAACGGACGACGGACGAACGACGGACGACGGACGGACGACGGAAGACGGACAACAATAAGCTCTGCTGGCCCTTGGCCAGTAGAGCTAAAAATTCAAAAATTCAAAAAAAAAAAAAAAATAATAGAAAAATCAATCAAAAATAAAACAAATAATTCAAAAAAAATAATTCAAAAAAAAATAATTCAAAAAAAAAAATCCCTATACATGTCTATGTAAAACATGTGACCCTTGGGGCGGGGTCAAATATGACCCGAGGGTTACCATTTGAACAAACTTGGTAAAGGACCATAAACTTATAGGAAATGCAAAATATTAAACCTCTGGCTCTTGCAGTTCCAGAGAAGAAGATTTTTTTCAGTTTTTCCCTATACAAGCATTTATGTAAAACTGTGACCCCCGGGGCGGGGCCAGATGTGACCCCAGGGTCCCCATTTGAACAAAATTGGTAAAGGACCATAAGCTTATAGCAACAGCAAAATATTAAACCTCTGGCTCTTGCAGTTTCAGAGAAGAAGATTTTTTAAGTTTTTCCGTATACATGTCTATGTAAAACATGTGACCCTTGGGGCGGGGCCAAATGTGACCCCAGGGTCACCATTTGAACAAACTTGGTAAAGGACCATAAGCTTTTAGCAAATGCAAAATATTAAACCTCTGGCTCTTGCAGTTCCAGAGAAGAATTTTTTTCTTCAGTTTTTCCCTATACAAGCATTTATGTAAAACTGTGAATCCCCGGGGCGGGGCCAGATGTGACCCCAAGGTCCCCATTTGAACAAAATAGGTAAAGGACCATAAGCTTATAGCAACAGCAAAATATTAAACCTCCGACTCTTGTAGTTGGCGAGAAGAAGATTTTTAAAAAAAAAATCCTATATAAGTCTATGTAAAACTGTGACCCTCGGGGCGTGGACAAATTTGACCCCCGGGTCACCATTTGAACAAACTTAGTAGAGGACCATAAGCTGATGCTACATGTATTACATGAGAGCTCTGTGCCATGTGGTTCCAGAGAAGAAGAATTTTTTCAGTTTTTCCCTATACAAGCCTATGTAAAACTGTGACCCCCGGGTTGTGGCCAAATGTGACCCCTGGGTCACCATTTGAACAAACTTGATAGAGGGCCACAAGCTTATAGCAAATGCAAAATATTAAACCTCTGGCTCTTGCAGTTTCAGAGAAGAAGATTTTTTAAGTTTTTCCCTATACATGTCTATGTAAAACATGTGACACTTGGGGCGGGGCCAAAAGTGACCCGAGGTTCACCATTTGAACAAACTTGGTAAAGGACCATAAGCTTATAGTAAATGCAAAATATCAAACCTCTGGCTGTTGTAGTTTCCGCGAAGAAGATTTTTAAAAAAAACAAACTATATAAGTCTATGTAAAACTGTGACCCCCGGGGCGGGGACAAATTTGACCCCAGGGTCACCATTTGAACAAACTTAGTAGAGGACCATAAGCTGATGCTACATGTAATACATGAGAGCTCTGTGCCTTGTGGTTTCAGAGAAGAAGATTTTTTAAACTTTTTTCCTATATGTCTATATGAAAAACATGCAAAACCTCAATATACAAATTTTGGACCCCCGGGGCACGGCCATTTTTGACCCCGGGGACTTTATTTGAACAAACTTGATAGTCTAGGCGTTGGCGATCATTTTAAAAGAAAAACTATTGAAATCTGTCTAGCGGTTCTGGAGAAGAAGATTTTTTAAGGTTTCGACCATATGTGGTAATGGCAGCCATCTTGGATGTAGCGTTGACCTAATTTTAACAAATCTAAAAAGCATTCATCTAAGGATCATCCACGTGAAGTTTGGTCAAAATTAGCCAAGCGGTTTCTGAGGAGAAGTCGTTTGAAGAAAAGTTAACGGACGACAGACAGACGACAGACGGACGACAGACAGACGACAGACGACGGACGACGGACAACACAGCATCCCATAAGCTCTGCTGGCCCTTGGCCAGTAGAGCTAAAAATCAAGTGCCAAGATTTTCTACTTGCTATTTTAAGCAAGGGACTTGCGTTAATTAGTAATTTAGAGCTTTCCATTCATCGTAGCAGGAATGCTATACATGTAAATGATGACATTTTAACATTCAGCTAGATGCAACAAGTTAATATTGCATCATTATACTTACTATGCACCTATTTTACTAAGTTTGATGAATATGTTTAGCGAATAAATGTAGATTTAAATTTCGTGGGTTTCTTTTATTACTTGCACAATTTAGCAAGTGTTAATATTTTCTACTTGCAATCTTCACAAATCTACTTGCATTTATCAAGCAAATAAGTGTTAAATTTGAACCCTGAGGCATTTCTGATATAGAGAATTCCAAAACACCATCATCCAAAATGTCAACATACAACACAAATATATATGGACTATAGACTAGCTACATTAACAGGTGTAATTTTTGTGGCAAATTTGGAGTTACATAACTCATGATTATGCTATTTAATACATAACTCATGATTATGCTATTTAATACATAACTCATGATTATGCTATTTAATAAATAACTCATGATTATGCTATTTAATACATAACTCATGATTATGCTATTTAATATTAGACTCATTGGATAAAATTATATGATACTTCATATTACTTTTATCCAATGAACAGCCTCGCATCATATAATTTTATCCAACTTGTTAAATGAATTTAACATCAAACACAGCACTTCTGTAGCAGGGATGGTAATGACATTGTGTTTGAGACCTATCGCCTCTCACTGCTGCGTTTTCAAATCCCACTGGGAGCTAGACTTGTAAATGAGAAAGTGTTGATTCTCTGTGATGGCAAGATGCATAAAGTACTGGTTCTACCCAGGAAAAAGTGGATGGTCTGCCTCCACCATTAAATCCTTGACCGTCATATATAGACAAAAATGTGCTGAAAATGACGTAAAATACCATTCAACCAACCAACATCAACATAAAGTAAGCGTTCAGAAAATATCCTCTTTACATATCACAAGTGTGTAACTGATTGGAATGTAAGACTGACAGTCATAACACATAAGCAAATTATGTGAAAACGTCCACTTCAGTAAAGCAATTGCAAGCAAGTCCCATACAATATACCTGACAATTGTATCTTTGGATTGTTTTTATCGAATATTCATTAGCAACAGATTTAAGGTCAGACTGATCCTTCACCTATCAGCTTCTCTCCTAGCACCAATATAGAATCTTTCAATGCAGCAGACGTGTTGTTATCCATGCACAGTTTAATATATGGCATGAAGAACAAGAAATTTCCATTCCCTGGCAACACTTTAAGGAACATTTCTGGCTTCAGGTATGAGGCCATCTCCTTCAAGACATCTGAAATTAAAGTCAAACAAACCATTACAGTATAAAATCCAAACACAGGTCTGCTTTATAAATACATACATATAACAAATATAATTTTATGTATGATAATCTAACATATTGAAATACTCAGTGCTGATTGGTTACTGGGGAGGTATTAAAAGTTACAATCAACATGATCAATACTTGATACTTCTGATGTAACTTTTATAAACAGTTAAGATGTCATTTTAAAGATCAGAATACAAGCAAAACAAAGATGACGTTATTTTAAAGCAACATTACATTCAAAAACACATTAATATTGTACAAAACAGGATAAAGCTGCATATTTTCTTCTCTTTGTTCGATGTTGAGATATGTTCATACAATGTAAGTTGAGATATGGGCATAGAAGGTGAGTTGAGATATGGCCATACAATGTAAGTTGAGATATGGCCATATAATATAAGTTGAAATATGGACATACAATGTAAGTTGAGATATGGGCATATTCAGTAAGTTAAGATATGGGCATACAATGTAAGCTGAGATATGGGCATACAATGTAAGTTGAGATATGGGCATACAATGTAAGCTGAGATATGGGCATACTAGGTAAGTTAAGATATGGGCATACAATGTAAGCTGAGATATGGGCATACTAGGTAAGTTAAGATATGGGCATACAATGTAAGTTGAGATATGGCCCTTTAATGTAAGTTGAGATATGGGCAAACAATGTAAGTTACGATCAGATCATACTAGGTAAGTTAAACTATGGGCATACTAGGTAAGTTAAGATAAGGTCCTATAATGTAAGTTGAGATATGGGCATACATGTAAGTTGTGATAAGAGCATACTAGGTAAGCTAAGATATGGGCATACAATGTAAGCTGAGATATGGGTATACAATCTAAGTTGAGGTATGGGCATACAATGCAAGTTGAGATATGACCACACAATGTAAGTTGAGATATGGCCACACAATGTAAGTTGAGTTAAGACAATACAATGTAAGTCGAGATATGGCCATACAATGTAAGTTGAGATATGACCATACAATGTAAGCTGAGATATGACCATACCATGTAAGTTGAGATATGACCATACAATGTAAGTTGAGATATGACCACACAATGTAAGTTGAGATATGGCCACACAATGTAAGTTTAGTTATGACAATACAATGTAAGTTGAGATATGGCCATGGAATGTAAGTTGAATTACGACAATACAATGTATGTTGAGATATGGTCATACAATGTAAGCTGATATATGGACATACTATGTAAGTTGAGTCATGACCCTACTGTGTACGTTGAGTTATGTGAATACAATGTAAGTTTAGATATGGTCATACAATGTAAGCTGAAATATGGACATACAATGTAAGTTGAGATATGGGCATACTATGTAAGTTGAGGCATACAATGTAAGTTGAGATATGGGCATACAATGTAATTTGAGGTACACAAAAAATGTAAGTTGATATATGGTCATACAATGTAAGTTGAGATTGAGGCATACAATGTAAGTTGAGATATGGCCATACAATGTAAGCTGAGCTATGGCCGTAAAATGTAAGTTGAGATATGACCATACACTGTAAGTTGAGTTATGACCATATAATGTAAGTTGAGGTATGGCCATACAATGTAAGTTGAGTTATGACCATACAATGTAAGTTGAGTTATGACCATACAATGTAAGTTGAGATATGGCCATACAATGTAAGTTGAGTTATGGCCATACAATGTAAGTTGAGGTATGGCCATTCAATGGATTGGATTGATTGAATTGGATTTAATAGTCGCACCAACAGCTAAGGTCATATGGCAACTTTCCAGCTTCCATTGGTGGAGGAAGACCCCAGGTACCCCTCCGGGCAATTTTCGTGCACGGACGGGCACCTTGGTAGAACCACAGACGTTCGCCATACAATGGAAGTTGAGTTATGACAAAACTATGCAAGCTGAGATATGACCATACTATGTAAGTTGAGATATGGGCATGCAATCAAAGTTGAGATATGGGCATACTAGGTAAATTGAGATATAGGCATACTATGTAAGTTGAGGCATATAATGTAAGTTGAGATATGGACATACAATGTAAGTTGAGATATGGCCATACAATGTTAGTTGAGTTATGACCATACTATGCAAGTTGAGATATGACCATACTATGTAAAATGAGTAATGATCATAATATGTAAGTTGAGATATGACCATACTATGTAAGTTGAGATATGGGCATGCCGTCGCAATCTAAGTTGAGATATGGGCATACTGGGTAGGCTGAGATATGGGAATACAATGTAAGTTGAGATATGGACATATAATGTAAATTGAGATATGGGCATACTAGGTAAGTCAGGCTATGGACATACAATGTAAGTTGAGGCATACAATGTAAGTATGAGATATGGAAATAATATTAAGTTGAGATATGGGCATACTATGTAAGTTTATATATGGGCATACTATGTAAGTCGATATACAGACATACTATGTAAGTTGAAATATGGGCAAACAATATAAGTTGAGATATTGACATACTACGTAAGTTGAGATATGGACATATAGTGTAAGTTGAGATATGGGCATACAATGTAAGTTCAAATATGGGCATACTATGTAAGTTGAGATATGGGCAAACAGTGTACATTGAGATATGTGCATACAATGTAAGTTGAGATATGGGCATACACTATAAGTTGAGATAAGGGCAAACAGTGTAAGTTGAGATATGGGCATACTAGGTAAGTTGAGGCATACAATGTAAGTAGAGATATGGGCATATGATGTAATTTGAGATATGGGCATATAATGTAAGTTGAGGCATACAATGTAAGTTGAGATATGGTCGTACTGTGTAAGCTGAGATATGGGCATACTATGTAATTTGAGACATATAATGTAAGTTGAGATATGGTCATACTGTTTATGCTGAGATATGGGCATACTATGTATGTTGAGGCATACAATGTAAGTTGAGATATGGGCATACTATGTAAGTTGAGATATGGGCATACAGTGTTATGAGTTATGAGATTTTGTATAATGTCCAATCTCTCTATAAAATGTGTATTAAATAAACAAAAATCCAATTTAGATCACAGGAATTTAAAGTTAAAAGACAAGAAAAAATGTCCATAATACATCAACTTTTCCTATACAGAAAAGTCTCTTCGAGAATGTTTTTTTTGACATATTTTTCAATTTATTAACGTTAATATTTTATTAACTTCAAATTCCTGTGTTCAGTTAAGAAATAAAATAGTTACAGCAGGTTTATATTGTGCGAGAGCAGAACCTGATATAAAATTGGGACTTGAAAATACTGCCCACCAGGTATTGATAAACCCGCTGGAAATCTTGTACATCTTAATTCTGCTTGAAATTAACCCTTAACCCACTTAGCATGACTACAATAGCCTTTGCGTCCTTTGTAACCCCAGATCAGCCTGTGAGTGTTTACAATTTCTGGCTGCTGATCAGTCATTTTCCCCAAAACACCCCTTTGTCACATAAATGGAATGGTCTTAATTCAAAGAAAGAACAGTCCATTATATATATGTAGCAGGTTATGGGTTAAAGTGCTACAGAATCCGTGATGATAAGCCGGCTTATACAACAACTTGCAATTTCTGACTTGCAGCTTCATCATATTATTCCTTCATGTAACCATGATAACATGTATAAAGTATTGATACCAAACAGTTTGTAAAACTAAATATTATCTTAATTACAGGCTTGACAAGACAGAAAGAAGGAGACTCAGAGTTCTTTAAACTGAACAGTGGTACATTCATCTCAAATAAGTAATTTAAAATGTCATAAAGTAAATCATTAATGTTGATCTTAAGGATTATGTCCCATTTTGTGGATTTTAATTTAACAAAAGAAAGAAAAATAGAACTCAAATAATCCTGAATATTTGTACATGTAACTTGCAGTTTAATATGTCTACACTTTTATCTAGACAGTGCTATAGTATGCTTAAAATAACAAATACAAATGTAAATATCTCAATCAGGGATAAGTAGGGATCGCAATCTGGGATTAGTAGGGGTCTCAATCTGGAATCAGTAGGGATCTCTTACATCTGGGATCAGAAGGGAACTCAATCTGGAAAAATAGGGATCTCCATTCTCCATCACCATCCAACAGACAATGCTAAGGTAAAGTGTCGTGCCCAAGATCACACCAACGCAACTCAGTAGCAACGGCGAGGCTTAAACCCAGCTCCTCCATTTTCAAGTACACCGTGCTGCCACACCAGCTCCTTTATCATGCCAAAGGATAAACTCTACTACATGGAAAAGTCTGATTAATGCCCTTTTGAACGAAATCGAAAATTAAACTGGTGCAAGATGAAAAGACCTTGAAATAAAATGAAAACTGACGAAAAGACATGTACCTGTTAGTGCTGTATAATATACATTGGTATCTTTGTCACCACTGCAGGCTGTCAGTGCCTGTAACCTGTTGAGGATGCAATGCAGAAGGAATTCCCACTGAAAATATAAAAGCAAAATGACAGAAATATAAAATGGATTATATTGATGTTGTTAACTCAACCTATTAACACATCTAATGCATCAACACATCTAATGCATCAACACATCTAATGAATTACCACATCTAATGCATCAACACATCTAATGCATCAACACATCTAATGAATTAACATATCTAATGAATCAACACATCCAATGCATCAACACATCTAATGGATCAACATGTCTAATGCATCAACAAATATAATGCATCAACACATTTAATGCATCAACACATTTAACATGTCTAATGCAAGTCTAAAGTGAAGGAAAATAATTGTACGAATTATGATGGCGAGGGCTGCCAAAAATGTTAACTGTTAATCTGAAAATCATGTAATTTTATTTTCTATAGCACATGAAAATAAATACTTGTAAATCGTTAAATTCTAGAGAATAACTGATTATTATACTTTTAAACTACTTACGTTCACCATTGTCTTTTCATAAAAATTTCAAGATTTTGTATCTAAATCTGGTGATCCGGAGAAGTAGAGTTCAATCAAGTGACCTGAATTTTATCCAGAAATTTGGCAGGCCTGATGTGACAATCATAAAATGTAACAGATACCTAAGTACATTGCATGCCCTTTGTGTTAAGGAGACAGTCTAAGAATATGCTATTACTTATTCTCTAGTAGATATCTCTAATTCTTCAACATAATGGATGCCTCAGTACATTGCATGCCCAATGTGTTAAGAAAGCATACAATGAAAGAAGGAGACAGTGAGTGTACAAAGAGAAATCTAAGAATATGCTACTACTTATTCTCTAGTAGATTTCTCCAAATGTAATGAATGCCTCAGTACACTTCACACCCAATGTGTAAAGAACTGAATGAAATTGCTGTTTAACTAATAATACCTATTATTATATATCATAAAATATAAGCGTTTTTCACTGGTCTAGAAGCGATCACATGTGATTAAATAGTTTTGACCATTCTCATTGGAAATATGCCAACCATTTAATAGTTCATCAATTGACCATGCAAATTTAGCGTGCAATATATAGTACATCTTTGTCATTGACACGCTTTTTTTAAAAAACACTAAAGCATCACGTGACCGTGCAATAGTCGATCTGTGTCAGTGAAGCGCTTGTTTAAACGAACAAAGGAAGCAGATACATTGTTAACTCGACTCACACTTCAAATTTTAATTTTATTAGTAACAAATCAAAACTATTATATTTGATGATATATAATAAAGCACTTATTTAATGCCTAAGGAGTCAATGGATTATAACTATTTATCCTCGGGAGTGACTACTGACCCTTGAAGGATACTATTGCACTCAGAGTGCCTTTCTTGGGTCAGTAGTCACTCCCTCTGATAAATAGTTCAAACCAATGACTTCTAAGGAATTAAATAGTTGTATACTGTTTATGTCATTACGGTTTGCCCCCTAGAGAGATAGGGATGCCACATCCGTTCATGTGAGGACAAACATAAGTCACAAACTTTCTGTCATCACATCTACTATCGTTTAAATGATATCTAATTTGAACATCGAGACGTGTACAGGGGTGAGGTGTGGTGAGGACATGTAAGAGAGAGACATGCAAGGACCTAATTATTGTCCTCACTGTATATTTTTCCTCATTAATTTCTCTCTTTTTCTCTCTTGTTATTTGTCATCACATGGAGACAGACAGACAGACAGGCAGACAGGCAGGCAGGCAGGCAGGTGCAGGCAGGCATGCAGACAGACAGACAGACAGACAGGCAGGCAGGCAGGCAGGCAGGCAGACTAGAGAGACATAGAGTATACTTTTTCTCTTCCTACCAAACAGACTCCTCTGTCTTTATTTCAGAGGAGTCACCAGTAGAGTAGATAAGATGAGCAAGGTAAACTATTTAAAAGCCAATTTACAAATTATCCTCTTTGTGGCACCCATTTCACCATGGTAACTAATCATGCGTTGGGAGCAATATGATTAATCAATGGATACAATTAATCATTGGTTCTGTTGAATGCTCATAATCAAATCTTGGTGTGATGAAGTGGTTACAGCTGGCAGGGTGCATTCATAATTGTTGTTTATTAACTCGGGCAGCCAGAGGGAACAATCATTGTTATGGTGATTTTAGAATTTCCGAATGTTTATCATTGACTTCAATCAACATTTAATTTCCATTCGTTCTTTGTTATATAGAGATTAACTGCTGGGTTTGAGTACAGGGAAATCCTTCACAGGAAGGTAGACGTGTGGTTCTTTTCACACACAAGTGAATGTGAGTGAAAAAAACAAACACGCCTACCATGGAGTGAAGGATTTCCCTATAATCGAACCAAGTAGTTAAATAATCTATTTCTTACAATTTAAATCATTCAGTTTATGTATGATTTTAACCGAAATTATTCATTTTATTGAACATTATCAACGTCCGCAAAACTTTATGGACGTCATGACACAACGTCAGTTGGTAATGTTTGTGTTTTAGCAATTATGATTTGTTTGAACAGTGAAGTTGGTTTCGTAATTGAATCTCACAATTAAATTACAGCTGAAGAACAAGGTTGTTCCTAAATAATTTGTCAGTGAAATTGAAATGGCACATTATGAGAGAGAGCATTAATGGCAGATTGGAAGAGATGTAAACCATTCGCTACAGAGAAGAAGTGCATATGGTGGTCTGATGAGCTTCCTTATTTTATTTGAAAACAAGAGGCCCAAGAGGGTGGAGTCTGTGGTGGGGAACATAAAACATTAATATGCGCAACTAGGCTTGGTACTGATCATTCCTGCCAAGTTTCCCTAAAATCCAGCCAGGGGTTCAGGAAAATTAGTCTGGATAAAGTTTTTGTATCAGGGGCCATAACTCTGTAAACAAGGGGGCCATGATGGCCCTATATCGCTCACCTGAGTGAATTTGAACCAAAACAAGAGGGCCAGGGCCAAGATGGCCCTAAAGCGATCACCTGAGTACTGGCACATTATCGAACTTCTTCGAAATCTTATGGTCATATACAATCTGTGCAAGTTTGGTTAAGGTTGTTCAAGAAATGTGGGCTCTGTTGTCTATAACAACATTGATATAGACAGTTTAAGACACTGACAAAGTTTGGTAAAGATCAAATATAAAATGAAGGTGCAGAGCCCAATGTGATCCCAGGGCTACATGTAATATATGAGAGCTGTGTGCTTTGTGGTTTTAGAGAAGAAGATTTTTTAAGTTTTTCCCCATACAAGTCTATGTAAAACGTGACCACTGGGGCGGGGCCAAATGTAAACCCAGGGTCACCATTTGAACAAACTTGGTAAAGGACCATAAGAGTATAGTAAATGCAAAATATTAAATGTCTGGCTCTTGTAGTTCCAGAGAAGAAGACTTTAATGTGTTTCCTATATAAGTCTATGTAAAACTGTGACCCATGGAGTGGGGTCAAATTTTACCCCAGGGTCATCATTTGAACAAACTTGGTAGAGGACCATAATCTAATAGTAAATGCAAAATATTAAACCTCTGGCTCTTGCAGTTTCAGAGAAGATTGTTTTTTCCTATATATATAAGTTTATATAAAACTGTGAGACCCGGGGCGCGGCCAAGTTTGACCCCAGGGTCACCATTTGAACAAACTTGGTAGAGGACCATAAGCTTATAGCAATTGCAAAATATTAAACCTCTGGCTCTTGCAGTTCCAGAGAAGAAGATTTTTTTCAGTTTTTCCCTATTTAAGCCTATGTAAAACTGTGAACCCCTGGGCGGGGCCAAATTTGACCCCAGGGTCATCATTTGAACAAAATTGGTAGAGGACAATGAGCTTATAGCAAAAGCAAAATGTTAAACCTCTGGCTCTTGCAGTTTCAGAGAAGAAGATTTTTTAAGTTTTTCCCTATACATATCTATGTAAAACTGTGACCCCAGCGGCGGGGACAAATTTGACCCCATGGTCACCATTTGAACAAACTAAGTAGAGGACCATAAGCTGATGCTAAATGTAATACATGAGAGCTCCGTGCCATGTGGTTCCAGAGAAGAAGATTTTTTTTCAGTTTTTCCCTATACAAGCCTATGTAAAACTGTGACCCCCGGGGCGGGGCCAAATGTGACCCCTGGGTCACCATTTGAACAAACTTGGTAGAGGACCATAAGCTTATAGCAAATGCAAAATATTAAACCTCTGGCTCTTGCAATTTCAGAGAAGAAGATTTTTAAGTTTTTCCCTATACATGTCTATGTAAAACATGTGACCCTTGGGGCGGCGCCAAATGTGACCCCAGGGTCACCATTTGAACAAACTTGGTAAAGGACCATAAGCTTATAGTAAATGCAAAATATCAAACCTCTGGCTCTTGCAGTTTCCGAGAAGAAGATTTTTAAAAATAAATCCTATATAAGTCTATGTAAAACTGTGAACCCCGGGGCGGGGACAAATTTGATCCCAGGGTCACCATTTGAACAAACTTAGTAGAGGACCATAAGCTGATGCTACATGTAATACATGAGACCTCTGTGCCTTGTGGTTTCAGAGAAGAAGATTTTTTTAAGTTCTTTCCTATATGTCTATATGAAAACATGCAAAATCTCAATATACAAACTTTGGACCCCCGGGGCATGGCCATTTTTAACCCCGGGGACTTCATTTGAACAAACTTGATAGTCTAGACATTGGCGATCATTTTAAAAGAAAAACTGTTGAAATCTGTCCAGCGGTTCTTGAGAAGAAGATTTTTTAAGGTTTCAACCATATATGGTAATGGCGGCCATCTTGGATGTCGCGCTGACCTAATTTTAACAAATCTTAAAGGCTTTCATCTAAGGATCATCCACATGAAGTTTGGTCAAAATTGGCCATACAGTTTCTGAGGAGAAGTCGTTTGAAGCAAAAGTTAACGACGACGGACGACGGACGACGGACGAAGAGTGATCCCAATAGCTCACCTTTGAGCCTTCGGCTCAGGTGAGCTAAAAATCATTCAACTGGAACACAGTGATGACATATACAACTAGGCATGGTACTGATCATCCCTGCAAAGTTTCGTTGAAATCTGGCTAGGGGTTCAGGAGAACTAATCCGGACAAAGTTTGTGCACTAAAACCGTTAAAGAGCCATAACTCTGCCAAAAATCATTCAACCGTAACACAGCGATGATATGCACAACTAGGCCTGGTACTGATCATCTCTAAAAGTTTCACTGAAATCTGGCCATGAGTTCAGAAGAGACTAATCGCAACAAAGTTTGTATATTAAAAACTTTAAAGGATCATAACTTCGCCAAAAATCATTCAACTGGAACACGGCGAAGATATGCACAACTACGCTTGATACCGATCAATCTTCACTGACATCCTGTCAGGGGCTCAGGAGAACTAGTCTGGACAAAGTTTGTGTATTAAAACCTATAAAGGGCCGTAACTCTGCCAAAAATCTTGCAGCCGAAACACGGTGATGATATGCACAACTAGGCTTGGTACTGATCATCCCTGCAAAGTTTTGTTGAAATTCAGCCAGTGGTTCAGGAGAAATAGTCCGGACAAAGTTTGTGTACTAAAACCTTTAAAGGACCATAACTCTGCCCAAATCATTTAACGGGAACACAGTGACGATATACACAGCTAGGCTTCATACTGATCATCCTTGCAAACTTTTGTTGAAATCCGAACAAATGAATTAAGGCCCTATTGTCTTAACGAGGCAAAATACAGCTTTTTTAACTAAACCAAGGGCCATAACTCTGGTATTACTAATCCAATTTGGCTGGTTTTCGAACTTGTCCAAGCTTTCATTAAAATTAACAATCTAGTAAAGTTTGGCAAAGTTCAGATTAAAAATAAAAGTCCTATCATGTTTAATAACGAGGCAAATTTCCTTAAAAAATCATAATATTTCCGTTCATTTATTGTCATGAAAAAAGTCCATGTCACACTAATGACCAGATTTCATTCACATCTACTTAATTTCCTAAAAGCTAATTTAACTAAAACTCTAAGTGAGACTTGACAGAGATAAATTACGCTTTTACTCAATTACTTTAGAAGACTTTTTTTAGATGAAAATCAAAGTTGTTCCCAGATATATGCTGGCCAAATTAGTGCATAGTTACAGAGGGAGCATTAATGACCAGACAGCAGATTGGAAGAGTATGTCAATGTTAAAGGGACACATGGCAATCTTGAGTTTAATTCAAGCATTAAAATTTGCTCCTCAATTTACTTATCCTGCGTCATTTTGACTTTAAAACTGCTTGCATATGATTAAATAAAAAATTGAGATTTCAAATTTCTTCACTATTTCACCAAATTGTTAAATATATTATTGATGCACTATTATAAAAAGTTAGTAATATGTAAAAATAATTTGCTTTGAACTATTCTAACAATTACTATTAATGATTGAACAAATGCAAGTGAAGAGAAAAACTAACGGGACGCCGTGAGTTTTTAAAAAATCAAGATTGCCGTGTGTCCCTTTAATGATTAGCTAAACAGATCATTAGGCCGCTCACCATACCTCTCACAATGAAGCCCACATTATAGTCTGGAGTTAAGCTTCTTTTTTTTTTTTAAAGAGACAGACTCAGACAGTATGCCGATGACCTAAATAGTATATGAATAATAAGCTTAGAGAGAATACATTTAAATAAGCAGATTGATAGAGATATATCATTGATTCAGTAGACAAATTACATAACTAGAGTATATAGACAAGAGCTGTCGGAGAACAGCGCAGCTCGACTATTCAATTGTTTCAGAGAATAATAAATTATAAATCCAGTATATACCATCAGAAAACAAGGCTAAAACAAAGTGGGGGTTAGGTTGGGGCGGCGGGGCGGGTATAGAAACTCGAGCCGATAAAAAATTATTGTTAGAATCTCAAACAAATTATAGTAAAATTTGGGGTAGGGTGTGAAATTTTACTTTTTATTTTTATTAGTTTTAATCCAAAATTGCTGTCATTTTAAAGAAATTTGTGGTCGAAAGGCAACTTAGGGAGGGAGTGGATATCTGGCGAATTTTTATTGTGGCCTCATTTCAGTTTTTTTTTTATTGATATTTCATCTGTGTAGCTGAATTTAATCTAAATTGTTTTATATGTAAATGATTTCATTCAAATTAAGTGGAAGTCAGCATAGCTATATGTGTAAGAATTGACCAAAACAACGCAGAAATATGTAAAAATAAATAAAAAATGGGCGGGGGTGTGGGGGAATGGGGGGGGTGGGGGTGGTGGGGGGGGGGGGGGGGGGGGGCGCAGAGGAATGAGCCCATGCCCCAATATGGGTGAAGTATGAATAAAATGCATAATGCTATAAGAAATTCTAAACCAAAATTATAGATATATACAACAGGTTACATGCAAACCTAGATCTGCCTTTATTGCACATTTTATGGGCCATCACAATTTGGGTTCCATGGGTGCACAGAATTTGCAGAAGACAAAATTACTTGTGCCACCCTTTACAACATACTATAATGAAACCAATTTCCAAATTTAGTTGAGCTAGGACAAGAAATGTAAGAGATATAGACCTGAAAACACAGCTTACACGCAAAATTTGATGTGAAATAGACACATTTTAAGGGCTATCAGAATTTGGATTCCATGGGAGCCCATGGGTTACAGGAACCAAAATTGCTTATGCAGTCCTTAAGATACTGTTATAAAGAAGCCCATGGCCAAATTTGGTTGTGCTAGGATAAGAAATGTAAGAGAAATAGACTTGTAAACAGATTTATTGAACGTTAATGAGAGATCAATTAGAAATAATTGTTTAATGATTTGTAATGATTCGGTTAGAGAAAATACATGAAATTATTCTCGTATCGGAACATCATGTAAGTCATAATGTCGTCATTAGGGCTTTCACCTTTTCAGTGGAAAGACCTATAGCTTAGTTCAGAAATTACTTAAACAGATTATGTCCCTTTAAAATCTCTTAGCACAATTTGCTCCCAGGAAGTTGGATATTACAACTATGCATGCCCAAGAGTAATAATTTGCATACCCAATAGTATGAACCCTTACTGTAAATCACTGTTAGACATACACTGCATGAGCAAATTGTGTTATTCAATTAAATATCAGATGACGAGGTTCGCTCAATAAAGCTTTTGTATGAAGTAAACATATAAAGCAGGTTTTTCATTAATTGTGTTTTGGTTTTATTTTTGTTCCAAAACAACAAAGAATTACCAGAAAAGTTTTGTATTTAGTACAGTTAAATTATTAACTTATATCTTTCTTCAATGAAGTCAAGTACATTGTATTATTGTAGCTATAACATAAATAATATGCTAAAAAAAGAAATAACTTTAATCTGGCCTCAACTTATATACCTGAACTGCTCGGTCATGTAGCATGTCAGCAGTAAATAATCAAACTTTCCATGCTTTTTCAATGACCAGTTAGCGTTGGGAAATATGTCTTTACCAGCTCTTGGGGTTTGAGATAAGAAAAGTAATTTGCTCACAGGAAGTTGAAAAGATGACAGCTCTGTATTTCCCATTAAAGGGAAGCAAACACGTTACCGAACTGGGCTATTGTTTTTGTTCTGTTTACTCTTCTTCTTTTTTTTCTTCTTCTCACCGCCACTTTTCATAGTAATTCTGGTCACAGTGGGTCAAAATTTTACAGAGGTGGAGCTCAGGCTACTATAGTGCACTGAACATTTTGGAGTCATGTCGTCATCTAAGATGGCTGCCGCTGCTGTTTATATGAATATTTTGTTATCACTGCATCTCATGAATTAATGATCAGATTTGAAGGAAACGTTCACATTTTGTAGAGTTCAGGGTCTAGTTGTGCAATAACTTCAAAGTGTGTCTCTACGACATGCCGTCATGACATCAACGGCATCACAATTTTAACAAAAACATTCTTTTTTTTCTCACTTATTGCATTTTTTAAGTTATTTTATTGAAAAATCAATCAGTGTCATTGTCTCAGTCAATGCTGACGGTTTTAAAGTCATGACCTCATCCAAAATGGCCACCAGTGACATCATTAAAGAAATCTTGTAATCGATATATCTCCTTCATTATGATCGGATTTTGATACAACTTTCAAAGCTTGTAGTGATTAAAGTCTATTTGTGCAAGAATGTCAAGGTTGTCATGTCATCATCTAAGATGGCCGCCAGTGATGTCATAAAGGGAATATTGCTATCGTTATATCTCCTATATTTATGAATGGATTTTAACAAAACATTCGTAGATTGTAGAGTTCAGGGTCTAGTTCTGCAAAAATGTCAAAGAGCGTCTCTACGTCATGATGTCAAAGTGTTATTTTAACATTTTGTTTTTTAACACTAATCATGCTAACTGCATATTTTAAGTTATTTGACTGAAAAATCAATCGGTGTCATTGTCTCATTCAATTCTGACAGTTGAGAAGTCATGATGTCATCAAAGATGGCCACCAGTGACATCATTAAGGAAATATTGTAATCGCTATATTTCCTTCATTTATGATCGGATTCTGATACAACTTTCACAGTTTGTAGAGATCAAAGTGTAGTTGTGCAAGAACAACAAATGCTGTCATGTCGTCATCAAAGATGGCCACCAGTGACGTCATAAAGGAAATATTGTTATGGCTATATCTTCTATATTTATGATCATATATGAACAAAACTTTCAAAGATTGTACAGGTCAGGGTCTGGTTGTGCAAGAACATCATATGGTATCCCGAAATTGTGACATTATGATGTCAGTGATGTCATAATATTAAGAAAGTCGTTTTTTCACTGACTGCATGTTGCAAGTTATTGTATTGAAAAATCAACAGTGTCACCATCTGAGACAATGTTGACAGTTGTGACGTCATGACGTCATCCAATTTAGAAAGCTCATTTTTGATCAGATCCGGTTTTGATCAAAATCTAGTTCTATTTGTGCTTGGTTACAAGTTTTTCTTGTGCAAATTGGGTATCCATTTTGGTGCGTTTCTTGAGTATATATACAGGCTGTTGTTCTGATCACTTGAGGATTTGTATTTAGGCAGATAACTATAGTTTGTGCCCTCCAACCACACTTCATTATGCTGTAATATCTTATATATGTATAGATGAATAATACCAGGAGGACCTTTGTTTTAATTTTACGATTATTATCAGCCTGAATACATACGCCAATTATCTAAGATTGTTTCTGTTATTTTTACATGCTTAAAGATAAGAGAATAATAGATATACTCACAACATTAAGAGTGAGAAAAATAATATTAGAAGGGTGTCCCATGGAACACCTGTGTCGCCTGCTATGTGCTTAAATAAGCAGGGACAATCTAGCTACAAAGCTTGAAGAAAGGGGGTCCAATCCTTGAATTATTGAACAGATTTTTTTAAATTGTTAAAGTTTATGAAAAGGAGCATAACTCTGCATTGGATAATGGATATGGAAGAACTATATACAGTTTCATGACCATAGGTCATTATTTTGCCAGGTTATGAGCTAGGTTAGGTTGCAGGTTAAAGTTTTACAAAAAGGGGCATAACTCTGCCAAAATAAAAGTCGGAGTTATTGGACATGTGTAATGACATTCCTTAGAGTAAGATGAAGATGTTGTAAAGTTTCAGGAACATAGCTCAAATACTTTTCAAGGTATGGCCCAAGGTTAGGTTGCAGGTTAAAGCGTGAAGGCCTACGATGGACGACGACAACAACAGACAAAGTGATTCCTAAGTGCCTGCCATTCTAGATAGGAGACAAAATAAGGACTAGAGAGTATTTCAATGTCTGAAAGAGTGCGTTGAGGACCTAATAATAAAGTGTCATAATCACGGTGGCGGTTTCACATCAAAAAATGTAAACAAAGCACTAAATTCAGGTAGGGTCCCAGAGAGAGTGTAGGGAAACATAGGAATCTGGGAATCTCCCTACTTTTGTTAACGAATATATTTCTATGGTTCTTTAACATGCTCTGAGGATAGACTCTGCTACAAGAGACTGCCAGGTTAACATTCAAATCCGATGGACAATGCTAAGGGAAAGTGTCTTGCCCAAGAACATACCAATTAAACTCAGTGGCACTGGTAAGACTTGAAACCGGGTCCTCCAGATTTCATGTCCCTACTAGTATCCACTGGGCATTACGTGGTCCGAGTATTAACTTCATGCCCAATCTCAAACATGTCAAAGAAGCGAAAATGGCTGGGGTATGAATTAAAACCTTAATTTCAGCTTAAAAATTGTGGATATTGTAAAATTAAAACATTTAATAGGTAATTATAAACAGATTATTGCATTTGTTCAGTAAAAAATGTTTTTAAACATGTTTTATTGTCGAAATATCCGTTATAAAATCCTGCTATAAGCTTTCCCATCGCTTAATGGAATTAAGGCGGGACCACGTAATGACCACGCCTACTTTTGTGGAAGTATTCATGAAAAGGCAAGGGTAAACACTTTATTTAACTCCACTTTTGTGGTGACGAATAAAAAACTCTACAAATAGCTACTCTGAACGAGTCAATCTTTTGCAATTTATACTGTAAACAAATAACACTAAAAATTCATTGAAGATTTTTGGAAATTTGATACATTTTGCCAGTAAAATTTGACAGCCGAAATGACCATCCAAAAAACACTCGCTTACCAATATTTATTAATGTTTTTTATGTTTTAAAACAATTTCTGTTTTGAAAGCATCGAAAAAGAAATCTTACGTAAGAAAGTTTGGTCTCCAAGGCTGGTTTTGAAAAAAAAAAACATAATGAAACTCACCTGCTGATGTTGCAGTTTGATAACACATGCTCCAAACTCC
The DNA here is from genome assembly GCA_037043455.1 of Cyrtodaria siliqua. Classification (NCBI taxonomy): domain Eukaryota; kingdom Metazoa; phylum Mollusca; class Bivalvia; order Adapedonta; family Hiatellidae; genus Cyrtodaria; species Cyrtodaria siliqua. Next base: position 127,331 of record JAWPHD010001641.1, read on the forward strand.
CCTGCCACATAAGGGTGGTCCTCACATAACCTTTCTATGGCATCATGCATGTTCGTTTTGACAGAACACAGAATGTATAAAGAGTCGTAGAAGAAAGCCGTCTTGTGTGCATCCAGCATGGAAAGAAGCTTCTCACACAGCGTCCGAGACGTGTCAGGGGAACACAGCAGCGACTGTAAGGATTAATATAAATTTTGTGTTTATTAATGCTGGTTATTATAGCACTATAATGGATCACGAAGGGTTCTTGGTGAATGTAAAATCAAATAAACAAGATGAATTTGCTATCTCTGCTCTACAGGTCCTAATTTTCTCAAGTACCCTACAAATGCAGTCTTTTTACATTCTGTTTGCATTTCATTTGCATTCCAAATGCACTTTGTTCTCAGTCTATTTGCAAATTATTTACCGGTATTTAAAAGGGATATATTTTTTACTTTGTGCTATTCCATTCATGGGACCCCAGGAAGGCAATTTTGAAATTGAACACGGACTGATAGATGCAAAATTGAGTTTAAAGAACCAAATTAGGAAATTAGGTCTCACCCATAGTTGTTTAATTAACTTGCCTTCCTGCGGTCCCAGATATATTTTTAATGAAATAGCCCAGTGTTCATTTCATTTTTAGTTTATACAAGAAATCCGTGGATTCACATGTCTCGCCTAACGGGGGCTGGACTTAAAAATAAAAAGGTCAATAATGCTTAAATGAAAGTTTGTAAACATTCTAGTAACTAAAAACAATCAAGTTTGCCGTTTGCTGAGATGACATTTAAGTGCATTTGTTTAAAAACAAAATACCATTCTATTAAAAACAAGAGGCCCAAGAGGGCCTGTGGATGCTCTACTGGCTAAAACGGCTCTTATATCAAGGGTTGTCGACATCAAATTCCTATCAGTAGTTTTTTTAAAACATTGCAAAAACAACAGGGATAGGATGACCTTAGATCGCTCACCTGGTATTCATGGGCAATAAGTCTGCTGTGTTTAGTCTGGCATGGGTATTTTTTAATTTGTTCCACTTTTTTCTATGAATGAAATTTCATAACAAGAGGTCAATGACCTTGAAGCTCTACTGATAGGTTTTTGATAGCTAGATCAGCATTCCTGTGAAGTTTCATGAAAATCCGTCAAGTAGTTTCAGAGGAGTAGTCGCTACAAGTTTTCATTATATAACTCTATGTAAACAAAGATGGCCACTGGTGGCCATGTTTAACATCAAATCAAAATAATTTTTGACAAGGATCAACATCATGTCATAATGATCATTTTAGAAAAAGTCCTATATCAATATCACTTATAGTTTTCAAGAAGTAGTCGCTACAACTTGTATTTTGAAAATCTATTTTTAGCCATGGCGGCCATATTGAATTTCCGGCCGACCTGAAATTTTGCTAGGATCAATTAAACATCAAGAGCAACATTCCTGTGAAGATTTATGAAAATCCGTCTATTAGTTACAGAGGAGTAGTCGCTACAAGTTTTTACTAGATAACTCTATGTTAACAAAGATGGCCGCTGACAGCCATGTTTAACATCAAACCAAAACGATTTTATACAAAGACCAACATCATGTCATGCTGATCATTTTAGGAAAAGATGCATATCAATATCATTTACAGTTTTCAAGAAGTAGTCGCTACAAACTTGTTTTTTGAAAATTTATTTTTAGCCGTGGCGGCCATCTTGAATTTCCGGTCGACCTGAAATTTTGCTAGGATCAATAACATCAAGAGCAACATTCCTGTGAAGTTTCATGAAAATCCGTCAGGTAGTTTCAGAGGAGTAGTCGCTACAAGTTTTCATTATATAACTCTATGTAAACAAAGATGGCCACTGGCAGCCATGTTTAACGTCGCATCAAAAATAATTTTCGACAAGGATCAACATCATTCCATACTGATCATTTTAGAAAAGGTCCCATATCAATATCACTTATAGTTTTCAAGAAGTACTCGCTACAAACTTATATTTTGAAAATCTATTTTTAGCTGTGGTGGCCATCTTGAATTTCCGACCAACCTGAAATGTTGCTAGGATCATTTAGACATCAAGAGCAACATTCCTGTGAAGTTTCATGGAAATCCGTCAAGTAGTTTCAGAGCAGTAGTCGCTACAAGTTTTTACTAAATAACTCTATGTAAACAAAGATGGCCACTAGCAGACATGTTTAACGCCGAATCAAAACGATTTTCGACAAGGACCAACATCATGTCATGCTGATCTTTTTAGAAAAAGTCCCATATCAATATCACTTAAGAGTTTTCAAGAAGTAGTCGCTACAATCCTGTTTTTTAAAAATCTATTTTTAGATTTGGTGGCCATCTTGGATTTCACATCAACATGAATTTTTGCTAGGATCAACTAGACTTCATGGGCAACATTTCTGTAAAGTTTAATGAAAATCCATTCAGTAGTTTCAGAGGAGTAGTCGCTACAAAAAAAAGTTTACGGACGGACAGACGGATGGACGACGGACAATACACAACGGCATAAGCTCTGCTGATCTCTGATCAGTAGAACTAAAAAAAAAAAAAAAAATGAAAAAAATAAATAAATAAAAAAAATAATAATAATTAAAACAAACAAGAGGTCAATGACCTTGAAGCTCTACTGATTGATTTTGATTTCAGGAAGTAGTCGCTACATACTTGTTTTTTGAAAATCTATTTTTAACCGTGGCGGCCATCTTGAATTTCCGGCCGACCTGAAATTTTGCTAAGATCAATAAGACATTAAGAGCAACATTCCTGTGAAGTTTCATGAAAATCTGTCAAGTAGTTTCAGAGAAGTAGTCGCTACAAGTTTTCATTATATAACTCTATGTAAACAAAAATGGCCGCTGCAGCCATGTTTAACGTCAAATCAAAACGATTTTCGACAAGGACCAACATCATGTCATACTGATCATTTTAGAAAAAGTCCCATATCAATATCTCTTATTGTTTTGAAGGAGTAGTCGCTACAAACTTATTTATTTTAAATCTATTTTTAGCTGTGGCGGCCATCTTGAATTTCCGGCCGACCTGAAATTTTTCTAAGATCAACTAGACATCAAGAGCAACATTCCTGTGAAGTTTCATGAACATCCGTCAAGTAGTTTCAGAGGAGTAGTCGCTACAAGTTTTTACTATATAACTCTATGTAACCAAAGATGGCCACTGGCAGCCATGTTTAACGTTGAATCAAAATATTTTCCACAAGGATCTACATTATGTCATGCTGATCATTTTAGAAAAAGTCCCATATCAATATCACTTATAGTTTTCAAGAAGTAGTCTCTACAAACTTATTTTTTAAAAATCTATTTTTAGCTGTGACGGCCATCTTGAATTTCTGGCGAGCCTGAAATTTTTCTAGGATGAACTAGACATCAAGAGCAACATTCCTGTGAAGTTTCATGACAATCCGCCAAGTAGTTTCAGAGGAGTAGTCGCTACAAGTTTTTACTATATAACTCTATGTAACCAAAGATGGCCACTGCCAGCCATGTTTAACGTCGAATCAAAATAATTTTCCACAAGGATCTACATCATGTCATGCTGATCATTTTAGAAAAAGTCCCATATCAATATCACTTATAGTTTTCAAGAAGAAGTCGCTAACAAACTTGTATTTTAAAACTCTATTTTTAGCTTTGGCGGCCATTTTGGATTTCACATCAACATGAATTTTTGCTAGGATCAACTAGACTTTATGGGCAACATTTCTGTAAAGTTTCATGAATATCCATCCAGTAGTTTCAGAGGAGAAGTCGCTACAAATAAAAGTTTACGGACAGACGGACAGACGGACGACGGACGCCGCACCACGGCATAAGCTCTGCTGATCTCTGATCAGTAGAGCTAAAAAAAAAATATGAAAAAAATATATATATTTATTAAAAAAAAAAATTAAATTTTTTTAAAAAATATGCTAATAATAAAAATAAAAAGGCAAAACATCTGGTAAAGTTTGGTAAAGATCAGATGAAAAATGAAGGCCTTTGGCCAGTAGAGCTAAAAATCATCAGTCCAAAAAGAAGGTCAAGGTCATTGATGAAATCCAGGCGTCCAAAAAAAAGATGCACTACCGAAGACACAACTATGTCAAAATAGAATATGTTTTCTTCCAAAGATTAAACTATAAATTAGGTTTAAAACATCTAGTGCATAATTCTAGTTCATGAGAAAGTGATGTAAATGTAACAATTAAAGTTATCTGCCCTTTGCTTGGATGGTGAAGGTCACATCCACATTTGCTTTGTCACGTTGCAATGTACAACTCAAGATACAACTATAAGCACAGTTTGAAAGGTCTTAGTGCATACATTTTGTGAAAAAGTGACCTAAACGCCAAAGTTGAAGGTAAAAATTATAAGGTTATCTGCCCTTGCTTGGAGGGTCAAGGTCACTTCCACATTTGCTTTATCATGTTGCGATGTACCACTCAAAATACAACTATAAGCAAAGTTTTAAAGGTCTAGTGCATACAGTTTGTGAAAAAGTGACCTAAACGCAAAAGTTGAACCTAAATATTATTAAGTTATCTGCCCTTTGCTTGGACGGTCAAGGTCACTTCCACATTTGCTTTGTCACGTTGCGATGTACCACCCATGATACAACTATAAGCAAAGTTTCAAAGGTCTAGTGCATACAGTTTGTGAGAAAATGACCTAAACGCAAAACTTGAATGTTGACGCCGCCGCTGCCGGAAAAGCAACACCTATGTCTCCTTTTTTCTTCGAAAAGGCGAGAAAAAAAATTGCATTCTGCTTTCATTTTGCATTCAGAGTTCAATTAATTCGCATTATAAATCCGATCACTGAAAAGTACAGTATTATTATGGGAGTTAATTAAAGGATTGGAAAGAAAACGTAAGGGAAAATTTGTCATGACATATTTATCACAGGTGTGTTATTTTACCGATTAATATTTTTACAAACCTGTAAAGTATTATAATAAAACACAATATATCCAATACAAGTAAGACTTATATTCATATATAAATCATTTTTATCATGCAGATATGCACTTTTCTGCCTAAGAAAGGGTGTCCTTATCAATTTTGCTTTATTAGTCTTTACTGACTAAAGGTCTCACACCTCAATTAATTTTCCCAGAGGGTTACTGTACAGCCTTTTCCAACATCTGAGCTTCAAAGCTGGGCAGCAGACATTGTTGTTGGTTTAATATCTATAGTGTAGCTAAGACCAGTAATTTAAAACAATAAAATACATAATTTAGCCATTTTTTTTTTCTCTCTCATGTTCATGTGACCCCTATGGAAAATGCAAAATTCATACACTGTCTAGCTGAATATGTGTGCTTAGGTCAAACACTTTTGAAATTTGAATGAAACCTCATATCACCATGGGATTTCTGCATCATCTGTCTCATACACTGTAGTTGTATGCTAAAGCAAAGAAAAACTTATTTTTCAAATTACAAATTGCCCAAAATTGAGAAAAATAAATAAAAATCTGTTTTCCTTTTGTTTCTAGGTCCGTGAGCTTTCAGGGGAGATAATAGAGGTGTGAGACCTGAAGCACAATCAATTTAGAAATCCTTATAGTGTTACTATAAGTTACGTTATCTGAAATCCTTATCCTTAGTGTAAGTAACGTTATCTGACTTCATACAACAATGGCAAGAAGAAAAACAATATGACAGCGTCCTCGACAAGTATAACATTCTGTTAAACAGATATTGCAAACTAGTTAACCAAACAGAAAATGAGGATAATCTACATGATTAAGAGTTTATTATATCAGTGTCTTTTACTATCAACTTTATTAGGCTCGGCAGAAAAAATGCAAAATTGCTCGACAGAGTCTCGCCTTCTTTGTTTTCTTATATTAAGCCATGCTTAATAAAATTGAGAAAAAAGGCACTTACATAATATTCTCTATTTAATATCTTAATTGAAACTGAAATATCTCAGCATTGAACTTCTGCATGTATATATAGTGTACATGTAAGACAAGTATTTTAAAGCGAAATTCTTAAAGTTTGTTACTCATCTGCGTGTACAAATATGTTCAGTACTGCATAATTGATAATTACCTCACATAAAACACATGTGCTAAATCCCCATAGACAACAATGTTTAATTCTTTACTATCTGAGAGGTGAGGCTGATATAGGAGGGTGGTAGGTGATTCATTCATGAGAAGGTGATATTAAGAATGTTCACCCTAAGGATATGATTATCATCCGTGGCAAAGCCGAGGGTGATAATCAATATCCGAAGGGTGAAATTTCTTACTACCACCTTCCTGTGAATGGAAGTCAGAGTTATTGGGCATGGGTAACGAAATTCCCTGGGGTAAGATGAATATGTGTGCGAAGTTTCATAAACATAGGTCAAATATTAGTAGTTTTTAAGTTATGGCCAGTTATGAGCTTGGTTAAGCTGCAGGTTAAAGTTTTATGAAAAAGGGCATAACTCAGACAAAATGAAAGTCAGAGATATTGGGCTTGTGTAACAACATTTCTTGAGGTACGATGAAGATGCGTGTGAAGTTTCATGTCAAACAATTTTCAAGTTATTGCCAAGGTTAGGTTGCAGGTTAAAGTGTGATGGACGACAGACGACGGGCAAAGTAATCCCTATGTGTCTGCAATGCTACAGGCGACAAAAAAAATATGAACCAGAGTTATTGGCATTTATCAGATGTATTCATCGTATCATGCTGAAGATGTGTGCAAGTTTTATCATGTTTATTGTTGTAAACCTTAAAAATCTGTTATGTAAAAGGTAACGGACAGATGGACGGACAACGCCACGACATAATACGTCCCGATGGGCTTATAAAAAGCTGATAATACTTTTTCTTTGTCTATCGCGATCCTATATCATATTCTTACAATACGATTATTACTTCTGTAAGGCAATCGGGCATTTGAATACTAATTTAGTAATTTTCTGGAAGTATACAATTAATTGGCACCATTGTTTTTGCATTTTGTTGGATTTCTTTACCAAATTTGAGCTATTTTTTCATTTTCAACTGAGAACTACCTACATATAGTTTGATATATGTTCCTGTATGTAAATTCACACTATACACTAGAAATGTAGCTACATTTACTGTACAATAAAATGTACATGTACATATTTGTTTTATATTTCTAATTAACATATCTAAAAATACAGATCATGTTTGTCTTCATGTTATACTTCCTTCAATAAGATAATCCTAATCCGCATGAAAAAATGGGTCTTTATACCTTGATATGTGTAGCAAGTTTTATGAAGATAAATTGATTGGTTTAGGAGTTTGGAAAGAAAAATGGATTATTTTACTGAGTGTGATTCTGACAAAGAGTGCAAATAAAATACAAACAGCCTCTTTTGGTCACAGTTCCCATAGGCCTCCATGATAGCCTTAATGGCTACCCTGATTTCCCTATATCTTGAAGCCATATATGGCACCCCTTGCCTGAAACTTACATACAAGTGACATTTAATCAAGTACTTTTTCTCGTAGCAAATCCAATGAAAAGTTAGTCGTTTCTGGCTCCACAGTTTTGCAGTTTTTTCCCGCCAAATGTCAACATGTACCTACTTTCATTTTTAAGTCATAGTTTTAAAAAATAACTACAAAAATATGTATTAAATGTTTCATTTTAAAGAAAACATATTTATGTTTGAATTCTCAAGTGGTTTTATTTCAGTCATTATTTTTATCCAATCCATGACTGCACATGGTAAACATTAGTCTCGGATTTCCTAGACATTTTTTGGAACAATCACAGTCTGTTTTTATTTAATAGACACGAACCTAAAGAGATGCGTCATTCCTCCAGAAAAATTATCGAACGTATCCAACTGACCAATAACGTTATCCGAATTGAGTGATGAAGCGCTTTCCCATATATCTTTCATCTATTCGGTTAAATTCATGATTTAAAACCGTCTTCTTCCCTATATAAATACAGGGATTTTAGATGCGTTAAACTGAATAGAAAAAGTGCCATAATAATTGAACCGTTTATATATTTCGATCAAATAAAGTTTTCAGACATGGTTTCCAGTGTACCAAACCAAACATGCAATATAATTTGAGGTTCAGACTTGAAAATCACTCATGCATGAAATTTTTCATTTTTTATGAAGAAACGGGCCTTTTCATAAACTCCAAAAAAAAATTAACTTAAACCTGCTAATGCATTTTCATGCAAACTAGTCATTAAATGCTGCATTTTGACTAAAAGATGGAAGAAACCACAGATAAAATAGAAGTAATGATTCAAAGACTCAGCCAACCCCACATTTTTGTAGCAATTAATCAACTAACCAGTGATTTATAGATCAGGCAAATGCAAGATAATTTTGATTTTTACACTTTAATAAATAGTATATAATGAAATCTAGTACACACTTATCTCTATTAATTAGACTAATTACTGTGTGAAACTGTAGTTTTATGCCACTGCATCATGATTATATCAAGATTAATGAAGAGAATGGGATGGGTCACTTTTTTGAGTGAAAATAAATGCTGATTTCCACAACTTTCGGAACATTTAAGCTTCAAAATGTAAAACCCAAACATAATTTAAGTTTTCGAGGCTTTCGGTACGAAGGAAGAGATGTTTTTTGTTCGCGACAATTCAAATGTTTGGTGTAGACAATTTTTCAGATTTTAGCCTCATACGGTACCTTAAAACCAGAAAATTGGTACTCATTGTCAGCAAATATCCATATCCATTACATATTGACAATATTGCACTAAGTCTTATAGACACTAGAGATGGCACTTCAGTTGCTTAAGGGATACTGAAAAGCACAGCCACCCCTATATTTCAATCAAAATCACATACATTCTGGTTAAACTGCTCTAAACTCTGTACTGTTTCAAATTTCAAAATGTTTACATCAATTTTTTTTTCACATTTTTTTTCAGAAACACTCAGTTTCAAGTATTCACAGAAAATTTCAAGCTGACTGAGCCAATAATAGCAATATTTAAAAAAAATGCATATTAAACTGTATCTTTAGGTTACAGACAACCATTGATTATCCCACTGGCATCCATTATAGCCTTTAGGGATACCCTGATTTCCCTACATCTCGTAGCCATATATGGCACCCCTTGCCTGAAACTTACATCCAAGTGACATTTAATGAAGAACTTTTTCTCGTAGCGAATCCAATGAAAAGTTTAATAGTCGTTTCTGGCTCCGAAGTGACTCCCCCACAGTTTTGTAGTTTTTTTCACGCCAAATGTCAACATATACCTACTTTCATTTTTCAGTCATAGTTTTAAAAAATAACTACAAATATATGTATTAAATGTTGTATTTTAATGTTTGAATTCTCAAGTGGTTTTATTTCAGTCATTATTTTTATCCAATCAATGACTTCACATTGGTTAACATTAGTCTCAGATTCCCTAAACATTTTTTTGGACCAATCACAGTCTGTTTTTATTTAGGAGACACGGACCTTTTTGAGTTTTCAGTGGGAAAATGGCACCACGAACTGTAACTTGTCCTTGCACCATTAAATGATTGAAAGTAATGATTAAAAGTGTTTTGTGATTATATTTACATTACTTATTGCATCAAAACATCTTACACATTTAAAAGAGGAAATTTCTAAATGTAGTCAGTAGAAACAGTATTTTAAAATCAAACCCCTATTGTAATCTGTTTTCACGGATTTTGTTGTTGTTGATAGAAAAATGTTTTTTAGCACTGCAGATATTATTTGATTTCAGTATCATATGCAACATTTCACCAAGTATGATTGGGCCTTCTAAGTGGTGTAGACTGAAGGTTAAATTTGTGAATTTTTCTTGAACTGTTTTAAAAGTAGGTTAAATTAGCGATTTGCTCTTCAATAAAAGTCACTGTTACTATTTACAGAAAATTGCTTTCCACTCAATAACTTTAGTATTCCTTGAGGGATTTTAACAACATTTCAGCACAAGGTGTGGCTCATAAAACAAATATTTGGGATATTGTTATTCGATCAATTGGTCTATATTTGGTCTATATTGGTACTACCCCTCATTGTCTTAGTTAAGTTATTTCCAATCCAATGATACAACTTTGATCGCAACTGTTTGAAGGAAAAAAAAATCAGGCAAAGTCAAATTAACCTTATTTTTTCCCTCGCATGATAATCATATCCTTTATAGGGTAAGCATTCTAACTATCACCCACTCATGAATGTGATATTGTATAAATACCACATTCATGAGTCACAAGGTGAACCAATAATCGATATAGCGAGAGATAGTAAGAAATTACTATTGTTGTATATGGGGATTTAGCATGGGTGTTTTATGTGATGTATAATAATAACAAACTATAACATTTATAGCCCTTTTACCTGAAATTTCAACAAGTCCTCATTACACAGAAAGCAGGTACAGGTTTCCTGTGTCTTTTGGCACTGTAGCAATTGTTGTGACTGTTTCCCAGCCCTCCTTCCTGCAGCTGGTACCACATACCTACAGGTGGCGCTAATAGACTGTGGACCAGTGAATGGGGGCATGTGATCCAGCCACCCATGGCGACGACCAAAATGGCCACTACATTTAGGCTGTGAAAATAATAAAAAAAAAATTCTATGATAAGGGCTCTTGATAAAATTGATTACTGGTAAACAATTACATTTGGCTTAAAAATATAAATACAAAAAAAAATATTTTTTATACTCAGCAAAAATAGAAACGTCCCTCTTTTAAGCTGTGATTTGCATAGGGTTGACTTTGTTACACTTTGTATACCATTCTAGATAAAATTTCATCATTTCCTCACTCAGTCATTCTGATCAATATTAATAATCATCAAAAACCAAAATTTGTTTGTTGCTGCTAAAACATGTTTTATTCAAATTGCGAAATCACTATATTTTTATTATAAAGGGAGGTAATCTGAAAATATTTGTTCTTGAAAGCTGTATGGCGCAAAAATGAGTGAAAAGATCAGCGTCTTTTCTCTGTTTTTGTGGTGATGAGGTCATGCTCTGTTTACCGTAACAAAACTGTGTTAACTTGAAGTTTTAACCACAAGACCCAGAAATGCTGTTTAAACCAAATCAAGGGGAATAAGTTTGCCCACAAGTTTGATCCAAAGAAAATTGTTTTCATGACAGTGCTGGCCTTTAACAAAGATATTGGCATATAAGATTAAATACAATATAATTTCATTGTGCCTAAATCTATGGGTAAAGTTGGAGACGTTTCTACTTTTGCTCAGCATATATACTGAGCAACTCTTCTAACTAGACTATTTTTATTTTGCAATATTTTTTTTATTTTAAGTCGTACACAGTTAAAATGTATTACTCATACATTTGACCATTCACTCTGTATATGTGTAAAGAAAAACCGGGTCGATAGCTGTCACATTACCTCACACAAAATGCACGTGCATTTTGTGAAAATTTGCTTTTTTGAATTGTCTCGTGCTAATTTTTTATTTTTATAATCAAATTGTTATAGCCAAACGATATCCACATAATAAAAACACAATATTTTAAAAATGCGAAGACTAAATATGGAAGAACGAGCGCGAGCAATAGGCATGGTCCAGGCGGGGATGTCTCACTATCAGGTATTGTAATTATTTGACTTACTTTTACGTACTGTTTGCGACTTTCGAATTGCCTGCTCGATTTGAAAAAAATGAAATTGTGATTTTAAATTTCAATAAATTTTGTTGAAATTAGGGAATAAAATGTGAAAAATGTTAATGATGTTGTCTGTACAATTTCAGATAATTTCACTCACTAATAAAGAGCCGATTATATACGTAGTCTAGTTAGAAGAGTTGCTCAGTACATCTGGTTTAATTTAACACAATGTTCATTATCTGGGACAAGCAATTTCAGTAGTGGTGAACTATGAGATGAAGCTCCCGCCAAAGTATCTACCTATCAGATAATTTAAAAAGTCTGTACATATAATCCCTTTGAGAGATTTTAGCTATTTTGCTTAAACTTCATTGATACATAAATAATAAAGTTTTTAAACCAGTCTAAACTTCATCGATATATAAATGATTAAGCTTTTATTTACAATCATTGATGCATAAATAATAAATGTTTTATTCCATTTGCACTGATGCAGAAATGATAGCCTACATACCAGTCTGAACTTCATGGATGCAGTGACCTGTCTGATGGACGGTGGTTCCCACTCGGACAATCTCAGCAGGTAAATCTCGCATAGCTGGGGCTAAAATGATCAAATGGTATATCATTTGTTTATGCTTCTTTTTCTTTCTGTATACATGGTATATATAAACAAGAACTGAATGTTGTTTAACGGCTCATCAACACAGTATAGGTTATTTAGAGCCGCCCCAGAGAGAGCGGAAGGATACATAGGAATCCGGGAACCTGCCCTACTCTTATTATCGAATAGATTCCTCTGGTTCTTTAACGTGCTCGGAGGATAGACCGATACACGGGACCGCCCGGTTTACGTCCCCATCCGACGGACGAGGCTAAGGTAAAGTGTCTTGCCCAAGAACACACCGACGGAACTCAGTGGCACCACGGAGGATTGAACCCGGGGCCTCCGGTTACAAATCCGCCGCGCTACCGACTGCGCCATGCCAGCCCCCAGAAAAGTAAATATAAAAATAGACCAGGAAATGTAGCATTCAAGGACCACTGTCAACCAAATACATGCACAGAAACAAGCAATGATTATAAAGATGAATTAAAAGTAAGATATAACATCACAAACATAAAAGGATTGACAATAGGGATACCACCTTCGAATGGTCATTGACAAAAAATCCCAATAAATCTAGACAGTGAAAAATGAAGATATCCTCACCAGGTTATATTCTCTAACAAACGAGGCAGCATTAATAGGCAAAATAAGTTTAACAAATAAATGATCATGTATATATGAATATAAAAAAGCCAATAGAAAGCCAAAATCCTTTTAACAGATACCTCAGTATTTTCTTAGAATGCCACAAGTAGAGATGCAGTCCTAAGTTTTTGTTAAAAGGGGAACAACTCTGTAATACTGAAAACTGGGTTATAGAACCTGAGTAGATTGATTGTGTAAGTGATAAGGAAAAACTTTCTAAAATTTCAAGAGCATAGGTCTAAAACTTGGCAAGTTACAAAACAGGTTAGGTTATAGGTTAAACTATTTACATTCCCTTCATACTTTCTATTGCCATATATGTCCATTTAAACTGATTCCATTTTGACTTACCACTGCCTCATCAAAACAAACTTTTCTGCAATCATCTGTAATCAAGAAAGTAGCATTATTAAATGGAAATGAATTTGAAATAGACACGCACATAAAATGCAAAAATATATAAAATGGAATTAGTATATAATTATGATCACTATACTATTGCTACAAGAGCTGGCAGAAACCAACAGAGCTCGACTAAATGAATACTGTTTACCATAAAATGATAGGGTGGAGAGGCGATACATGGTAACAAGAGGTTAATGACCTTGAAGCTCTACTGATAGGTTTTGACAGCTAGATCAGCATTCCTGTGAAGTTCATGAAAATCTGTCAAGTAGTTTCAGAAGAGTAGTCTCTATAAGTTTTTACTATATAACTCTATGTAAACAAAGATGGCCGCTAGCAGCCATGTTTCATGTTGAATCAAAGTATTTTTCAACAAGGACCAACAACATGTCATGCTGATCATTTTAGAAAAAGTCACATATCAATATCACTTATAGTTTTCAAGAAGTAGTTACTACAAATTTGTTTTTTAAAAATCTATTTTTAGCCATGGTGGCCATCTTGAATTTCCGTCCGACCTGAAATTTTGCTAGGAATACCTAGAAATCAAGAGCAACATTTCTGTTAAGTTTCATGAAAATTCTTTAAGTAGTCTCAGAAGAGTAGTCGCCACAATTTTTTCATATATAACATGTGTAAACAAATTAAGATGGCTGCTGGTGGCCATGTTGACATCCAAATCAAAATGAACTTTGATTAGGATCACCTACATGTCGTGCCAGTCATTTTGGTAAAGGTTCCAAATCAATATCACTTACGGTTTTTGAGAAGTAATTGCCACAAAATCACGTTTAAAATCTATATTTAGCTGTGGTGGCCATCTTGAATTTCCCCCTGACCTGATTTTTTGCTAAGATCAACTAGACATCAAGAGCAACATTTCTGGGAAGTTTCATGAAAATCTGTCAAGAAGTTTTAGACGAGTAGTTGCCACAAGTTTTTTCTATATAACTCTATGTAAACAAAGATGGCCGTTGGCAGCCATGTTTGACATCGAATCAAAATGAATCTTGGTTAGGACCAAGTACATGTCGCACCAGTCATTTTGGTAAAGGTTCCAATTTAATATCACTTACGTTTTTTGAGAAGTAGTCGCCACAAAATCGCATTTTTAAAATCTATTTTGAGCAGTTGCGGACATCTTGAATTTCCTACCGACCTGAACTTTTGCTACGATCAACTAGACATCAAGAGCATGGCTTTCCCCAGGATTTTTTTAAGGAGTGGTGACATTTTTTGTGGAAAAGGGGGATGGGTGCGGGAAAGGGGTTGGCACCCCATTCCCGCGTCAAATTTTATTTTTAAATGCCAGTTGAAAAGAACAGATTTGGCGTATATCTGTATCATAAGGAATGAATAAAATAATAAAAAAAAACATCATATTTTATTATATTTTTATTTCAAAATCTTTTAATAAAAAATGCTAGGAAATCACTTTCTTACAGAATAAAAGACATATCAGTCTTGCGAACATCATTATATGCTAATAATCTAATTACAAATGCAATTGGTGGCAACCTTAATTATTTAATAGAGAAATCATTATACAATTACAAAATCTTCATTGAACTGCAATAAGCAAACTGACGATTTCTCTTTAAAGATCCCGAGAATATCGATTAATTAACATAATTATCAAGATACTAATACACGATAAAAAATCAGTTAAATATGCTACCTTAATTATTTGATATTTGATCGAGTTATTATTACATAATTACAAAATATCTACCTCATTCATTAAACTTACCTACCAAACTGACGATTTAGTTCATAAAATCATTCCACTAATACACGATAAACATTGAATTAAATTATCCATTAAAACCCGTCATTTGTCCCCATGCGTTACAAATACCAATCAACAGTAGTATCTGCTCTCCTTAAATCATGACCAAATTAGGCAATAAACCAAATTTAATTAGTGGCACTCACTCCTCCAATCATCTTTTGTTTTCTTAACACTTAGCATATACCCTGCCAGACATAACACAAGCCGTGTGTATTTAGAACCAAGTGACCGCCTTACTGCATCAACACGCGTCATGGCATGACTTACACACAGTCAGGTAATCAGTTGTTTAGTAGCATAAGGGAAAACTTGAAAAGTTGATAGGATTAAGGGATCGCGGCAACTGATTTAAAGCATCGCGGCTATATTAAGGCGTGGCAGTAAGTCACTTTCTGATTCGAAGGCATCGCGGCACCACCACGCCTTAAATGGCTGGGGAAAGCCCTGAAGAGCAACATTCTTGTCAAGTTCCATGAAATTCCATGAAGTAGTTTTAGAGGAGTAGTCGCCACAAGTTTTTCCTATATAACTCTATGTAAACAAAGATGGCCGCTGACCTGGTGGCCATGTTTGACATTCAATCAAAATGAACTTTGGTTAGGATCACCTACATGTCATGCCAGTTATTTTGGTAAATGTTCCAAATCAATATCACTTACGGTTTTTGAGAAGTAGTCGCCACAAAGTCGCATTTTTAAAATCTATTTTTAGCAGTGGTGGCCATCTTGAATTTCCTACCGACCTGAATCTTTGCTAGGATCAACTAGATATCAAGAGCAACATTCCTGTGAAGTTTCATGAAAACCCACAAAGTAGATTCAGAGGAGTAGTCGCCACAAGCTTTTCCTATATAACTCCATGTAAACAAAGATGGCCCCTGGCCTGGTGGCCATGTTTGACATCCAATCAAAATGAACTTTGGTTAGGATTACCTACATGTCGTGCCAGTTATTTTGGTAAAGGTTCCAAATCAATATCACTTACAGTTTTTGACAAGTAGTCGCCACAGTCGCATTTTTAAAATCTATTTTTAGCAGTGGCGGCCATCTTGAATTTCCGGTCGACCTGAATTTTTGCTAGGGTTAACTAGACATCAAGAGCAACATTCCTGTGAAGTTTCATGACAATCCATCAAGTAGTTCAAGAGGAGTAGTCACCACAAAAAAAACGTTTACAGACGAACGACGGACGAAGCACCATTCAGTCGAGCTAAAAACTGAAGAAGCAAGATACTTATTATGTAACTTGCGATGTGGGAATGTAGGAAAGCAGTGCTATATTATCATATTACACTAGTGAAAAAATATGCAAATGAAGACCGAATCATAGTTTGGTCTTTTTCGTTCAAGTCGGGGTACATAGGAAATGTCTCGGTGATTTCTGTAAGAGACACACAACAATCCTGAAATGTTTATCAAGCACTGAAATTAGCGTCTTTATTTATTTATCCAGTATTATTTTGACTATAAAACCTGCTTGTATATAATTAAATAAAAAACAATTTTGATTTCACTTTTTCGTCTTATTCTACCTTATTAAAGTTTAAATATATTACCATGATTACTGGTGCAATATAATCAACAGTTAATAATATGCAAAAACAATTTGCTTTACACTATTGTTATAATTAAAATTAATGATTGAATAAATTCAAGTTATACAGAACAACTAATGGGACGCCATGAGATTTAAAAATATGAAGATTGCCCTTATGTTCCTTTAAAATACCGGATTATGGAAATTGATGAAGTTCTGTTGTTCGGCATCGTATGGACAAGAACAAATCAACAAACGACGACATCATACAAACACACGACAATAAAGTATGACAAAATTAAATATATGCAGCTTCAACAATAATACACTCAAGCGATATGAAAACGCAACACGGGAATTTCCGCTATATATTGTATGTACAATATGCTGCTTTTAATCGAATGGTACATGGCTACGTAAGACCTTTCCTTTTGGAAAAAATACTAAAACAACAAATAATACAGCATATAGTATTCCTTCAATGTTTCATTATTCACAGAGTACGAGTATGTGAGCAAACTTAGGATGCAACATTTTGCAAACTATTTACGTTAAATACAGTTCTGAACTAGCTCAAGTTTTCAAAGAGCTACTTCAACATTTATGAAGTTCTTGAAAGTGTAGTTTGATTAAAACGTCTACAACATCACAGTTGTGTCCTTTCTCTAGTTATTAAACTGCAACTTTCTTTTTAAAAAACATCTTGGAATTTCTTTGGAATATTATGTGCAATTAAGTGTGCAGTACACTAGCGGATCCAGGGGGGGGCGCACCCGGCGCGCGCCCCCCCTAAAAGTTCCGGATCATACATGTATGTCCATGTTACTGTAGATAAAATATCAAACAATTTCGTTGCACGCCCTCAGTATAATTTTTTTTTCGCTCGCTTCGCTCGCTCGACGCATAATGGCTAATGAGTGGTTTTATTAACACATTTTTAAATCCTTTTATTTGAAAAAGGTCTTTTTTATTCATACATGCATGTTCATGTTACTGTAGATAATATATCAAACAATTTCGATGCACGCCCTCAGTATAAAAATTTTTTCTCGTACGCTCGACGCATAATGGCTAATGAGTGGTTTAATTAACACATTGTTAAATCCTTTTATTTGAAAACGGACTTTTTTTATTCATACATGTATGTCAATGTTATTGTAGATAAAATATCAAACAATTTCGTTGCACGCCCTCAGTATCAAAAAAAAAATTCTCGCTCGCTTCGCTCGCTCAACGCATAATGGCTAATGAGTGGTTTCATTAACACATTGTTAAATACTTTTATTTGAAAACGGACTTTTTTAATCATACATGTATGTCAATGTTATTGTAGATAAAATATCAAACAATTTCGTTGCACGCCCTCAGTATCAAAAAACTTCTCGCTCGCTTCGCTCGCTCAACGTATAATGGCTAATAAGTGGTTTAATTAACACATTGTTAAATACTTTTATTTGAAAACGGACTTTTTTTTTTATTCATACGTGTATGTCCATGTTACTGTAGATAAAATATCAAACAATTTCGTTGGACGCCCTCAGTATATTTTTTTTTCTCGCTCGCTAGACACATTATGGCTAATGAGTGGTTTAATTAACACATTGTTAAATCCTTTTATTTGAAAACTGACCTTTTTAACCCTATCAATGCACTACCGCAAATGTTTTATGAGGCTAGAGGCGGACCCGAAAATTGACCAAAATATTACGCCCCCCCTAAGCTGAAATCCTGGATCCGCCCCTGCAGTATATACAATATATAGCGGAAATTCCCGTGTTGCGTTTTCATATCACTTGAGTGTACATGTTCTTTCTGAGGCTTTTTTTGGAGTTTTGATATTAAACAGAATCTCAAGTTTGTGTCTATTTAACATGTTTAATACACAGGTTGAAGGAACGTGTTGGGACTGAAAAAAAAAATTTGAAAAAAAATCTGAAAAAAAAATCTGAAAAAATAAAAAAAATCTGATTTTTTTTTTGATTTTTTTGGACTACATTTGTACACACACCTCAAAACATCAAATAAATGAAAAACTGTACACCAAAAACAATCCTACCCAAAATTCTAACCCCGTGCAAGAGATATGTCATATCTCTTACACGGGGTTAGAATTTTGGGTAGGATTTTTTTTTTTTTTCAGATTTTTTTTTCAGATTTTTTTTCAATTTTTTTTTTTCAGTCCAAACACGTTCCTTCAACCTGTGGTTTAATACTGAATTTATTAAATTTGTTGGATAAAATTGAAATGATGCTTGGCTATTTCATATTTATTTTATGCAGTTTTGTCTTGGCCATTGAAGAAAGCATGGACAAATAAAAAAATACTTCAATACTCTGATACTGCCATATCTGACACCTTCCTATTCCATAACCACCTCATTAGATAAAAATGATATTATGCTCGGCAAGAGCCTCGAATTACATCATTTTGCCAACTCGTTTAATAAATTCAATAAGGAATGAGTACTAATGTAAGATCCTCTATTTATGCAACTGTCACATACACGTACCATTGACCAAGGCCTCCAGATAATCTCGGATATGGCAATTTCTGTGAATCTCAGGAACACCTGATCTCCCCTTAAATATAATGAGAATTAAACATGTACAAAGATCTATCATTAAATATAATTAGTGCTGAAATGTAGAAAAGTATCAGGAACACAATATCTCTCAGTAAATATAATGAGCAATTAACATGTAGAAATTTCTCAGGAACAACTGATGTCCCCATTATATATAATGAGTGTCCCCATTATATATAATGAGAACATGTATTTTCAGACTGAAACAATGTTAATAATTTAAAATAAAAGAAAATGATAAGAATTCTCATTATGTACTAGATAGTCAAATATATTTATAACTGATATGCATCTGTAACAGTTGTTAGCTACATTTTATCTGAATATATTTCTCCTAAACCTCTATGCCAACTACTATGGTGAATCTCACAGTAAAGCAGTCATCACGCAATCACATGAAAATAATGCACATGTATACCTGCAGAAGCTCGATAGCCAGGTCCATGGGTAAGGTTCCTCGGTCATACAGAGATACCAGAACGTGAATCAGGACATCGGGACATTTACAGCGCAGTAACTGTAAATAATTAACCATCACTGTAAGGCATGGTCGACTTGTAACTGAATAAAGGGATAATCATGCTAATATTCTCAATCTGGGATGGTATGCGAGTGGTTTTACGGTTTGAAATTTCGTTTTACGGCGACATGGTAGCGGAGCTGTAAACCGTAATTTCGGACCATAAAACCAACCATACCATTCCAGATTGAAAATCTTAGCATGGTTATCTCTATTCTACATGTTCTAATGCTTTTCCATTCAAATGCTACAAATATAAAATAAAATCATACATAAACTTGTTTATCTATGAAAACTCAAATTCACGGATGCCATCATTTTGTTGATATCATCCAATGACGTCGTTTGTATCAACGTTAAGTGACATCACATGTTTTTCAGATGGTAAATCAGGGGTTTACAGTCACAAATTTGAGACGTTAGCCAATGGAGCAATGTGTTACATAATAGTTGCATTAAAATGGTGTTTTATATACGGGAACAATTCATACAAAAGAGCTGAATAGGAATACAAGTAACAAAAATGTGTTACGGGATGGGACGGGACGTGACAAAAATGTGTTACATGATGGGATGCAATGCAACACGACGTTACGGACAGTGTGATTCTTATATAAGACGATGGACAACAGACCATGGCATGAGCTCTACTGGCCATTGGCCGGTAGAGCTGAAAACTAGTAAGTTCACTTAGACTTTCACCTGATGATCTTAAAGATCAGCATCTTTTGAGCAACCCCAAATGGATCATAATTGCAGCCTTGACCTTTGACCTAATAAGACCATAATCAAGTGTATTTAATACCAACCCTAAATACACCATGTGTAGAAAGTTTCATGAAGACTGGATAACAACAACTTGGACGTGAATTAACCAGATTTGAATGCAGCCACAGGCACAGATGCAGAAGGTATAACATAATCCCTAAAGGCAGAAAGACAACATACCTGTGATAAGGGTGAAAATTCTGACAGTCCTGCATGAAGGATACGCTGGTTGTCAACACATGTCTCAATTAGCTCATTCTGTAATATAGAATATGCTGGTTGTCTACACATGTTTCAATTAGAACTTCTGTAATACAGAATACGCTGGTTGTCTACATGTCTCAATGAGATCGTTCTGTAATACAGAATATGCTGGTTGTCTACATGTCTCAATTAGATCATTCTGTAATACAGAATATGCTGGTTGTCTACACATGTCTCAATTAGATCATTCTGTAATACAGAATATGCTGGTTGTCTACATGTCTCAATTAGATCATTCTGTAATACAGAATATGCTGGTTGTCTACATGTCTCAATTAGATCATTCTGTAATACAGAATATGCTGGTTGTCTACACATCTCAATTAGATCATTCTGTAATACAGAATATGCTGGTTGTCCACACGTCTCAATCAGATCATTCTGTAATATAGAATATGCTGGTTGTCTACATGTCTCAATCAGATCATTGTGTAATTAACATAGAATTTGTTGGTTGTCTACACATCTCAATTAGATCGTTCTGTAATAGAGAATATGCTGGTTGTCTACATGTCTCAATCAGATCATTGTGTAATTAACATAGAATTTGTTGGTTGTCTACACATCTCAATTAGATCTTTCTGTAATATAGAATATGCTGGTTGTCTACATGTCTCAATTAGATCATTCTGTAATATAGAATATGCTGGTTGTCTACATGTCTCAATTAGATCATTCTGTAATATAGAATATGCTGGTTGTCTACATGTCTCAATCAGATCATTGTGTAATTAACATAGAATTTGTTGGTTGTCTACACATCTCAATTAGATCATTCTGTAATATAGAATTTGTTGGTTGTCTACACATCTCAATTAGATCATTCTGTAATATAGAATATGCTGGTTGTCTACATGTCTCAATCAGATCATTGTGTAATTAACATAGAATTTGTTGGTTGTCTACACATCTCAATTAGATCTTTCTGTAATATAGAATATGCTGGTTGTCTACATGTCTCAATTAGATCATTCTGTAATATAGAATATGCTGGTTGTCTACATGTCTCAATCAGATCATTGTGTAATTAACATAGAATTTGTTGGTTGTCTACACATCTCAATTAGATCATTCTGTAATATAGAATATGCTGGTTGTCTACACATCTCAATTAGATCGTTCTGTAATATAGAATATGCTGGTTTTCTACATATGTCTCAATTAGTTCATTCTGTAATACAGAATATGCTGGTTGTCTACCATGTCTACACATGTCTCAATTATATCATTCTGTAATACAGACTATGCTGATTGTCTACATGTCTCAATCAGATCTTTCTGTAATACAGAATATGCTGGTTGTCTACCATGTCTACACATGTCTCAATTATATCATTCTGTAATACAGACTATGCTGATTGTCTACATGTCTCAATCAGATCATTCTGCAATATAGAATACGCTGGTTGTCTACACATGTCTCAATTAGATCATTCTGTAATACAGAATATGCTGGTTGTCTAGTTTAAACATATTTATTTTACATCGATTGTGAAACAAGTTCTTGCAACTTAGATTAATCACTCTCGATGGCTTCCTGGGTAGAATCAGCATTAAGCAATGTGGATTAATGATCTCGCTCAAGAATAAATAATGTGGCCGTGGCGAGGATCGAACCCACGACCTCTCGATCTGGAGTTCGGCGCCCTACCACTAGACCACGCACTCCGCTGGTTGTCTACACATGTCTCAATCAGATCATGCTGTAATGTACAATTTTCATAATTTTAAATGACATCATTTTATACACATTCTACATCAGTTAAGAGATAAACATGCCAAGATTTTCAATCTGCGTGTATGTGAGTGTTTTTTCTCTCTAAGAACTTTATCTTAAGGCAACACGGAAGCGAAGCCATAATGTAATTTCAGACTGTAAGATCGACCACAGAACATCCTAAATTGGAAAGGTTAGTTAAAACATACGTTTCTCAAATTCTAACGTGTTTTCATTTAAATGCCAGCAATATAAAAGCAAAACCATACAAACTTGTTTCTCTACGGAACTCAAATTTACTAGTTACGGCATATTGTTGACTGTAAATCAAGAGGCAAATCGTTCGTTTTGTAGTCGAAATTTGAGAAATAAGCCCAATAGTTTCATTAGGATATAGCATGATAAACAAAACTGCATTCTATTAGTGCACACCGGGTTTTATTTACACCTTTTCCAGGGCTAGCTGAACTAGAACTATCACTGAAGGTGATGAATACCCCCACTTTAATTCAAGTCAAACAAAGGGCCATAATTCTGTAATAAATTAGGCAATCAATAATGGGTGATGTAGAGGGACATAAGGTCATCAGTTGTTATGTGTATATGATGTTTTGGAACAACTCATTCAAAACTGTTTTAGAAATGGTAGTAATAAACAAGAGGTCAATGACCTTGAAGCCATATAGATAGATTTTTGATAGCTAGATCAGCATTCCTGTGAAGTTTCATGAAAATCTGTCAAGTACTTTCAGAGGAGTAGTCACTATAAGCTTTTACTATATAACTCTATGTAAACAAAGATGGCTGTGGCAGCCATGTTTAATGTCGAATCAAAATAATTTTCAACAAGGACCAACATCATGTCATGCTGTTCATTTTAGAAAATGTCCATCTCAATATCGCTTTTAGTTTTCAAGAAGTAGTCACTACAAATTTGTTTTTTCAAAAATCTCTTTTTTTTAAATGTGGCGGCCATCTTGAATTTCCGGTCCACCTGAAATTTTGCTAGGATCAACTAAATATTAAAAGCAACATTCCTGTGAAAATTTATGAAAATCCGTCAAGTAGTTTCAGAGGAGTAGTTGCTACACACTTGTACAATATAACTCCATGTAAACAAAGATGGCCACTGTCACCCATGTTTAATGTTGAATCAAAATAACTTTCAACAAGGATCAACATCAAAGTCATGCTGATCATTTCAGAAAAAGTACATAAATTTTGCTAGGATCAATTAGATCTCAAGTGCAACATTCCTGTGAAGTTTCATGAAAATCCATCATGTAGTTTCAGAGAAGTAGTCACTACAAATTTGTATTATATAACTCTATGTAAACAAAGCTGGCTGCTGGTGGCCATGTTTAATGTCGAATCAAAATATTTTTTGACAAGGATCAACACCATGTCATGCTGATCATTTTAGAAAATGTCCCATATCAGTTATAGTTTTCAAGATTTAGTCGCTAAAAGCTTGTTTTTCAAAAATCTATTTTTAGCCGTGGTGGCAATCATGAATTTCCGGTCGGCCTGAAATTTTGCTAAGATCAAATCAATCAGACATCAAGAGCAACATTCCTGTGAAGTTTCATGAAAATCCATACAGTAGTTTCGCAGGAGTAGTCGCTACAGGTTTTTACTATATAACATATGTAAACAAAGATGGCCACTGGCAGCCATGTTTAATGTCGAATCAAAACGATTTTCGACAAGGACAACCATCATGTCATGTTGATCATTTTAGAAAAAGTACCATATCAATATCACTTACAGGTTTCAAGAAGTAGTCGCTACAAAATTGTTTTTTTAAAAATCTATTTTTAGCCATGGCAGCCATCTTGGATTTCAAATCAACATGAATATTTGCTAGGATTAACAAGACTTTATGGGCAACATTTCTATAAAGTTTCATGAAAATCCATACAGTAGTTTCAGAGGGGTAGTCGCTACAAAAAGATGTTTACAGACTGACGGATGGACGGACGACGGACACCGCACCATGGCACTTCACTTTGTGAAAGTGGGGGGTATAAATACATGTCAACGTGCAGGGATGCCATAAATGATTATGATTTTATTAGATATAATGTAATTGTCAGTAGAATTAACACTTCTTATTGACTGCCTACATCTTTTAGTTACTTTGACAATGAGGCTATACATCACTTGTCCACTGTGTCAAGTAAAGCCAGGGCAGCACGAATTAAAAAGCTATTTTTCCCTGGCATCCAAATCACGCAACACATGACTGTTTATTATGATTAAGGATTCAGTCACTGCATTAATAAATGATGGTTGATGGTTGGTTGAATGGAATTTTACGTCATTTTCAACACATTTTAGGCTATACATGAAGATCATGTTTTTAGTGGTGGAGGCAGACCATTCATCTTTTCCTGGTTAGTACTGTATACCGCCCACAATCAACACTTCCTCACTTGCAAGTCCAGCTCCCAGTTGGATTCGAACACGCAGCAGTGTTGGCGAGAAGGTTTCAAACTTAACCTTCCGGCCTTGGAAGCGCTATTAATAAATGAAACACAGTACCTTATCCAACGTGTCTAGCAAACTAAGGGCAGCATCTGGATCACACAATTGTAGTTGCAATGCCACCATGGCCAGGATGTCTTTTGACCTGTATTAAATATAGTTACATTTAATTTGAAGAATAGTAAACTAGAACTATCACTGAAGGTTATGAATACTCCTGCTCTTTTCATATAAATTTTAAGTAAAACAAAGGTCCAGAATTCTGTTAAAAAAGTTGCAGAATCAATAAACGTTGATGTAGAGATATATCATAGCATCACATGTTCACTGTATGCCAAGTGTAATAACAATCTATGATTATGTTTTCAATCAGTTATGGCCGAGACATGATTTTGACTCATTTAATCTTTGATATCCAAGCGGGATTCTTTATCTCTGAGGTGAAGTTTCAATCAATTTTGGAGAAACAAGATTACATACAAACTTTAACCAATTTTCTAAGTATAAAGGGGACATAATTTTGTTAACGTAAAAGTATGGGTTATAGATCATGATGATGTTGTCTAATGATGCGGAATACCTGTGTCATGTTTCAAACCATTATGTAAAGTAGTTTTGGAGATACAAGCTTACATACAAACTTTAACCCGGACGCAGATGACGATCAAGTGATGACAATAGCTCTTTCTTTTCTAATAGAAAAAGTCAAACTAAAAAGACATAAACTGCTCACTTTGACTTGGAATCGGCCCCCGGTCTCTTTCGAACACTGTCTTGCAGAAGCGATAGAGCTTTCTCTGGCGTAAAATGTTTCAGTCGTGACAGTAACACAACATCGGCCAGATTCTCAGGCATAATCTCATGGCATACATCAAGTATTAGGTCACAGTCAGACTGAAAAACACACATCAATCATTAGGTCACAGTCAGACTGAAAAACATATATCAAGAATTAGGTCATAGTCAAACTGAAAAACACACATCAAGTATCATCAGGTCACAGTCAGACTGAAGAACACACTGTGTGTTTTTCAGTCTGACTGTGACCTGATGATACTTGATGTGTGTTTTTCACATCAATTACCTAACATTAAGTATTAGGTCACAGTCTGACTGAAAAACATAGATCATATATAAGGTCACAGGTCAGACTGAAAAAAACAGTCATCAGGTCTCCATTAAAGAAAATTTATATTTTGATTAAATCTTTTAAAACAAGAGGGCCTGTGGACGCTCTACTTGCTAACGTGGCCCTTATAACATTAATGAAGCGAGTGACTGCAATTTACGTTTTTTTGAAAGTTTTGGTCAAAATACAGCATTTTTAATTAAATCAAGGGCCATAACTAAATAATCTGGTAAAGTTGGGTAAAGATCAGATGAAAAATGAAGGCCCGATCATATTAACGAGGCAAAATATAGCATTTTTAATGAAATCAAGGGCCACAACTCCGCTGTTACTAGTCCGATCTGGCTGTTTTTCAAACTCGTCCAAGCTTTCATTGATATTAACAATCTGGGAAAGATTGGTAAAGATCAGATGAAAAACGAAGGACCTATCGTCTTAACGAGGCAAAATACAGCATTTTTAACTAAATCAAGGGCCATAACTCCGCTGTTAGTGGTCAGATCTGGCTAGTTTTCAAACTTGTCTGAGCTTTCGTTGATATTAATAATCTGGTAAAGTTTGGTAAAAATCAGATGACAAATGAAAGTGCGATGGACGGACAACGGACGGACAACTCGCTATCCCATAAAGCTTGGCTGGCCCTTGGCCAGTAAAGCTAATGAGGGTTTAACAGTGTTCAAGAACATTTACAAATACCTGTTTTATATCAAAAGGATCTTCATCTTGGAACAAGACATACTTCAGATATTGCACCAATCCCTGGCCGTAGCGTACTGCCGTATCCTAGAATAGCCAAAAGAGAAAGGGTTATTAATGTTTTGCTGTGGGAAATTTAACTTACGACCAGAATGTGGCAGGTTTATAAGTGCTTAACAAAACCAGAAGGGTGTTCTTCGGAACACTTCAGCTTGTGAAGCCTGCCATGTACTTTTCAAGTTATGGCCAGTGGCAGTTATGAGCATGGTTAAGTTGCAGGTTATAAAAGGGGGCATAACTCACAATTAAAGTTATTGACCATGAGTAACAGCATTCCTTAGGTTAAGATGAAGCTGATGTGATTTCAAGTTATGGCCATTGCAAGGTTAGGTTGCAGGCTAAAGTGCGGACAAAGATGGACAACGTGATCCTGAAGTTTCTGCCATGCTATGCAGGAGACACAACAATGGCTTTTGTTTACATAAAAAAAAATTAGGGATATTTCCAAACATCACAATTTAAAAAGTACAAAACAGAATGTATATAGGTATTTATCATATTACAGTGTAATAAATGTGCAAATGAAGGCTGAATAATCATTCAACAGGGTTTTATGTGAACACAGAATCAATCATTTGATCTAGAATCTATGGTAATAAAAAAGAAATGAATGAATATTATTAAAGGTGTTGTTAGGTGCCTTTGTTGTACTAAAAAAATAATATTATTAAACTTGTTGTGTATGATATGTTATGTGACAGCTAACTAGGTATACTATATAGAAATGATTACATTTATGTGTGTAGTTTGTCATGCATGCACAGCTAACTGAGGTTAGTTATGCGTGCATAGTTAACACTGGAGTTAGTTATGCACGCATAGCTAACTGGGGTTAGTTATGCACGCATAGCTAACTGGGGTTAGTTATGCATGCATAGCTAACCCAGGAGAGTTCAGCACATAAAACATAGAAAACATATCATACATCAGAAAACAACACATTAGTAATATTCAGTCATTTCCTTTTTATTACCCTAGATTCTAGATTAAATGATAAATTCTAGGTTCACATAAAACCCCGTTGTTCGGTCTTTTATGTTCAGCCCAGCGTGCATCAGAATTGCTTCGTCAATTTCCATAATAATCAGATTACGGAAATTGATGAGCTAGTTCCTTTGTTCGAGAAGAATGAGTCAACATATGACATCATTATACAAACATATGACGTCTTCGTACAACAACAGCATATATAGCCAGCTATAATAATAAATATTTCTAATGAAGCTTTTTTAAAGTTACGTGACAAGCAGAATTCGTTCCTATTTATAACTGAATTTATTTTAAACTCGATAAATTCAATAATAAGTAGGCACTCAAGTATTAAAGATATAATATAATATATATCAAACATTATCTTTAGTGGTAAAAACTGTAAGAAAATCCTGTATAACTGCATGCAAAGTTTATTGTTTGGTGTAAAAGCATTATGTATGTTGAATGAAATATGCGTTATGCATATAAATCAGTGCAAATGAGTACACGGGTATAAAAATTGCATTTTAATTAATCGCAATAACGAAGTTGTATTGTGTTGTATTAAAGGACAAGGTATGATAAGAGAGTATTCAACATGCAAAAATTAATAACATTATCTAAATAAAATATGTTGTGCATAAGTAAATTGATCATATTCTATTTTGAAAATATTGTTTATGTATTTTATTTATCTATAAGATTTAACCGTGTTTTTAAAAATGGCATTTTTGGTATTTTGTAGATTTTGAACCTTTCTGTCAGTGGAAGTTTTTTTATCCAAAAGATAAAGAGTACCCCTCCTAGCACACAGTTCTAGGAATGATGATGTGTTCCTATCAGGTATTTGTTACAAAAAAACAACAGCTGTGCTAAATAGTGCGCTCTGTATTCCAAGTCCAAAAACTGATTGAAACTTGCTGAAAATGAATAAAAATGACATTATTTGACAGAATAGACCGTGTTTGTCATGCTCTCAAAGTCATTCAGAGCCTTCAAACTTACTTTTAATGAGTTTTCATAATGACTCTGTACATTTAAAGCTAAAATAGTATTCACAATTTGTTCATTAAAAATTTCAATATTGGGAGCCAATTTTGCCCCTTATCATACCTAGTCATTTTAACACAAACTATATTGCATTTGTTGCCGATGTACCTGTGTGGAATGTTGTTTATATTGGAGTGACTGGCGTACCACATCTATAATGGCGAGACCTGACATGAGGTAATACGGCAAACACAGGTGCCAGTCTTCACAATTAGGCCTGGAAATATACAATTTATAGACAAGAGCAAAACAAGCAGGGCATATACACCTGTTATATAATTATTTTTTTGTTATAAACTGTTTTATTTTATCTTTCATTTGATACATTATACAAGCATTAGCAGATGGTACACAATATCTGTTATTTATAAAACATGTTTTACAATACAGTTTATCTTTACGATGATATAATTTTCTTGTTTATGCAAGAAGATTACTAAAAAGAATGGTTAGTTGATACAAGAATTATGTAAGGTTTGAAAGAAGAATGTGAAATCGAAAAACAAGAGAAGAGAATTCGGACAGAACAGAAAGTTGCTTGCTTCCCTTCTTTTGTCTTTGGTAATGTTTTATAGCATAATTTAATTAATACCAGTTTATTTATTGGAAGTTTCTCCATTTATTGTCATGGCTCTCTAATTTGGTTCATCACTATTTTCTTTTCTATTTCTATTTGTCTAAATAACTATTTCTCGAATTTGTTTGATTCGGGCCTGTCATATAACATAACTAGTCCGCATTTTACATTATTGGTAAGCAATATTGAAGAATGTAAAATCATGAAATTTGAAAGATGATGTATTTCATTAGTTTGGAAGTTGTTCTACGAAGTTAAGTTCCGGAAACATTTCTCTAAGGGACATAACTCAAACATATTCATTTAATGAATGAATGAATGAATGAATGGTGTTTTACGGCACGTCGACACATAAATAGGTCATATTGTGCGCAAAAAATGATGAAAAATGAAGAAATGAAGTATTAATGAAAAATTTATGTAAATTTATAAAGATAAAACTATTAAAAAATAAGGGATGATAAGGTGTAATATATTCATTTAAGAGTTATGGGATTTTTATTTTGAAAGTAATGAATAAATGAATGGTGTTTTAGAACCCTTTCACAGCTAAGGTGATATCAGTAAGCAATAGTGGTAAGCAATATTGAAGAATGTAAAACCATGAAATTTGAAAGATGGTGTATTTCATTATTTTGGAAGTTGTTCTATGAAGCTGAGCTCCCAGATGAAACATTTTTCTAAGGGACATAACTCAATTCAATTCAAAGCCATGTGTTCAGTCTGCAGGCCACATTGGGGGAGTTGCACCTCCTGTTGTGACAACAGATGACTAGCCACTTTTTCTTTGGCCCATTGCCAGCTGGGGACGTATTTTGTGAGTCAAGAAGGAATTTGTTTTTTTAAGTTCCAGGCCTTCTTTTAAATTTCAAAGAAATAAACGGCAATTTTAAGTTCCAGGTTAAACCTTTTTCAAAGGAAAATAATATAATTTAAAAAAATGAAGGTCCTCCTCCCACCAAGGACAGTCTGAAGTTTATAAGTGTGACTAGAAAAGTTGAAGAGTTATCATATGGACAAGGTTGTGTCTACAGACAAACAGAATTGGTGTTTTATGGCACACCAACACAAAAAGGTTTTATGGTGTCAACAGGAATGAACCTTCCAGACCCAGTCTCCATCTGCTTCTAGATAAAAAATATGCAGAATGGGCCTAGCACTTTTTCAGCTGCAGAACTGCAAATCCCTAAAAATTCTCTTGTAAACACTCCATTTTTTGCTGGAGCCACGATCTTTGTTTTCTGCCACCACTTAAGTAGCACCTAAAACAATACAGGCATGAAGATGAACACCTTTAATGAACATGGCAAAAAAATGACAAAATGAATTCAGGTTGCTTTTACCCATCTGCGTGGATAAGCAGTGGCCCTATTCTTGCCGGGGAACCACACGGGACTACAAACAGACTGAATCAAGTTCTGATTTAGTATTGTAGGAATATATTTCAGCATGACAATACTTACGTGGCATAATATTCACCAAGCAATGCACATGATTCATATATTAAATCCTGGATCAAGGATACTTCTGATTGGTTGAGTGATTGTCCAATGAGATTTGATTTCAAAATCATGTGACCCTCTAACAGTAAATGGTGATATGTGTCTGCTGCATTCTTCTGATGTTTTGATCCAAAGGAAACCTAAAATTTTAAAAATTACAGAACACTATATATTAAGCATGTTAACAGCATTCAATATTTGCTAATGCATACATGGCATATGTGGCAATTTTAAATTTTATCAAACTTGTGGCATCAAATTAGTTTTCCAAGAAAGTAACTTGCATAATTTATTTAAAAAACATTATCAATTATTTGAATAATTCAAAACAAATAATCAAGTAATTAATTGTTTTAGCAAATCAATACTTGTTTGGTTATATTGCCCCAAATATATATTTAAACCTATGGTAGAATAAGGGCTATTCCATTAAAACACACATGGGACCCCAGGAAGGCACTTTTGAAATTGAACACCCACCCATAGATGCAAAATCACCTTTAAAGAACCAAATTTCATAAAAACAGGGTTCACCCATTGATGTTTATTGAACTTCCTTCCACGGGTTCTGGGTATGTTTTAATGGAATAGCACTAATTACATAATGAAAACAAACTTATTTTTATTATTACCTTTCATTAAATGCAAACAGATTTCGGGTCAAAATGATCCTGGATTAAAAATCTGTTATAATTGTAAATGCTTTAACTAAGTCCAGGTGTGTGTCCCATTAAAATATGGCCTTTATATACGTTATATATCTTAAAGGGGCAACATGGTAAGCGTGCAGTATTTTACAAATTAAAACAAATTAAAACAAAACAAACATATTATACAAACTTAAGGTTTCTTTTTTATCTTCCAAATTCCCGATATAATTATAAACTAAAATTTCGATTTTGACTTTTTTTCAATGGAGTCTTTGTAAAACTAGAAGGGTCACACTAGCTTTGTGGAAAAAAGAAAACCTTTTTTTTTCCATTTGTTTGTTTTGCTTATTTTAAAATAAAATATGTCAGTCATAAAAACTGATACATTGTGCAAATTGGACGACTTTAGATTTTGGCCCTAGCCACATGCTGTAAACAGGTTCATATTTTCACAAAATAGAGGGGCGTCCGTGGCCGAGTGGTTAGAGTCTCTGACTTGCAATCACTTGCCCCTCACCCGGTAGGTTTGATCCCTCAGGGGCCTAGGAATCTTTATGTGAGGAAGCTATCCAGCTGGCTTGCGGAATGTCGGTGGTTCTACCCAGGTGCCCGCCCGTGCACGAAAATTGCACGGAGGGGCACCTGGGGTCTTCCTGCACCAGTGGAAGCTGGAAAGTCGCCATATGACTTTAGCTGTTGGTGCGACTATAAAATCCAATTCAATTCCAATTCAATTCACAAAATAGAGAATATTCTTGAGTTGCTAATGACCTAATTATACAAAGTCACCAAGATTTACTTCCGCCTGTTTTAGTATTACATGAATTTACGTTTCCACATTTTTGCCCAAGGTCACAAGCACGATGTTCCTTAACGGTGTGTGGACTCTATAACATTTTGACAACAAGGCAAGCCTGCCACTCCTACACCACACTGCACCCCTCATCTTATATTGAGAAAACATCTCTATTTTTATTCATTCCATGCTGGTAAATGTATAGAGGTTAATAACCATGAGATTTTCAATACGGAATTTCTACCCTGTCAAATATTATTGCATATTTTTCTTTCTGTGTTTTTTTTTATAAAATCTTGGAAATTATTGCTCACTAACAGTACCGTATATATGTAATCCTTGTATAATATGAACAGGGTGTGCAAAAACCTATTGTTTATTTATTTTATTTACCATTTCAAAGTAGAGATCAGCTGGACTTGAGTCTTCTAACACATACACGTTCCACACATTCACACTGAAACAAAACATTAAAAAACATTTATTATATAGTATATACTGGTTGTGTACCAGTTATCGTCATTCACCAGATATCGTCATTATCAATAAAACGCTCGATGTTGTGATTATTTTTCGACCCCAATTTACAAATCACTACACACTACCATCAGACGATTAGAGAGGAAAAAATAGTTTAGAAATGTTAACATACACTCTCAAACCAACCCGTTTATGTATAAAAATAAGGTTATAAACAAACCACAATCGGGAGAATAACGCGATAATGCGCACACGCAGAAAGATTTCCTTTTAAAATAGCTGACCTTTTCCGTCGAACCATTGAATCAATTTGACATGCCCAAAAAACTAAAAGCATGTGCTAAAAACATGTTCAGCCAAGGGAGACAACTAGTTCATATCAATCAATTTAAATTTGCGGACAGTTATTTCCCTTTTAAGTGAAGTAAATTACATCCTAAAATCATTTTAAATTGTAGATCTAATTTGTTTCTATATAGTTTTTGGTGTATTCATATGCAATGGTATATTTATGTTTCAATTAATGATTACACACGTTTTCATCATCCCAAACATGGATTATTCGGTATTAAACTGAACATGATGATAACTACTACATTCAGCTCAAACGTCTGGCCCAATTCATTCTATATTCGGTCACGTGACACTTGTTACTAAGAATAGAACAATGCAAACACAGACTATTAACGGCAAAGGGGTAAGCTTCTCTACTGCCAAAAATATTTATGAGATGACTAGATTTGATTTAGATATATTAAATAACCAACATAAAAATGACGATATCTGGTATACAGCCAGTAGGCATGATTTAATAAAAGCCATAGGATATGAAAACATTTTAAATTGATTTATATGTACAGTAAAATTCCCTGGGGAACTCTTAGCTCCACAATATCCGAAAAACGAATTTGGTACAAAATATAATGAATTCTTTACAGCAAGGCTGTATTTGCTTCTGATAAACATTTGACAAGTCACCGTTTAAAAACTGATTTGAATTGAAGGATACATAGGAATCCGGGAACCTGCCCTACTCTTATTATCTAATAGATTCCTATGGTTCTTTAACGTGCTCGGTTGATAGACCGATACACGGGACCGCCCGGTTTACGTCCCCATCCGACGGACGAGGCTAAGGGAAAGTGTCTTGCCCAAGAACACACCGACGGAACTCAGTGGCACCACGGAGGATTGAACCCGGGGCCTCCGGTTACAAATCCGCCGCGCTACCGACTGCGCCACGCCAGCCCTCTGATTTGAGCTGTACCGCTACTAT
Organism: Cyrtodaria siliqua; assembly: GCA_037043455.1. NCBI lineage: Eukaryota > Metazoa > Mollusca > Bivalvia > Adapedonta > Hiatellidae > Cyrtodaria > Cyrtodaria siliqua. Next base: position 161,419 of record JAWPHD010001641.1, read on the forward strand.
TTGACCGCAGTTAGGATATCCTTATCATCTGTGTATTGAATAAAGCATCTTTTGAGAAATTTTATTGTATTCAGGGCTTTCTGCAATCCAGCGGAAAGACCTATTGTTTTCGTTCTTCTTATTATTATTATATCTCTGGAGGACTTTTCATACAACAAATGGTTGCAGTGCTTACAAACTTTACAGGTATGTTCATCTGAGTCTGGAATGCTGCACTGAAATTTGGCGTCATTCAAGATGGCTGCCAGTGATGTCATAATGAAAATTTTGTTATGATCACTATATCTCCTGTATTTATCATCGGATTTCAACAATACTACAGATTATAGAGTTCAGAGCTGTGTAAGTACATCAAAGAGTGTCTCTATGTCATGATATCATGATGCCAATGATGTCACAATGTTGCTAAAAGATGTTTTTTTGAAAAATCAAACAGTGTCATTGTCTTAGTCAACATCGACAGTTGTGACGTCATGACATCATCCAAGATGGCAGCAGTGACGCCATTAAAGTAATCTTGTAATCGCTATATCTCATTCATTAATGATCAGATTTTGATAAAACTTTTACAGGTTGTAAAGGTCAAAGTCTAGTTATGCAAGAACGCCAAAGGTTGTCATGTCGTCATCAAAGATGGCCGCCAGTAACGTCATGAGGGACATTTTGTTAAGGCTATATCTCCTACTATTACAATCGGATTTGAACAAAACTTTCACAGATGGTAGAATTCAGGGTCTGGTTGTGCAGGAATCTGGTATCCCGACGTTATGACATCCTGATGTCAGTGGTCAGTGATGTCACAATATTTAGAAATTCATATTTTTTCTCACTGATTGCATGTTCGAAGTAATTTTATTGAAAAATCAATCAGTGCATCATCCTAGACTACACTGACAGTTGTGACATTATAATGGCCACAGTGTAAAGCCCGTTTGATCAGGTTCTGATCAAAATCTAGTTTTAGATTCGTTTTTATTACATAAATTATGGGTAATATAATAAATTACTGAGTTTATGGCTTTTTGTTTTTTACGGTTTGTATCCATCTGAGGGTACATGCAATATGACCGTGCGATCTATTTTTTTAAATGTACTCGACATATGTATACATGTAGAGCATGCACTGAGTATAATACAGTATTTGTTCTTGATAGATGCTCACGCTTTTGAAATTATATCAAACAAGCTGTCGAACAACCTGTTTGTTAAAACCATTTAATTATAATACTGCAAAGTCGCAAAATCTCGCACTTCTCCAATTTCATAACAATGGTTTAAAGAAAGTAACTGGCCTAATAACGCCAAAATTACACTACAAAACCATTTACCAAAAACTCTATCCAGGTGTTCAGGTCATATAATAATGTATATGTGCCGATTAAAAGTATAGGTTTATTTATGGAATCTTAAAATACCCTGACTGGTTAAAGCCATTTATATTGTGTCTATAGAGTTTGGATTCTCAGAATATTTAAGTTATAGACATACCTCCTTGCCATCAAGTTTAAAAATGATGTAACATTTGGCTGTTGCTGGCGGGATGACAACTTCATTTTGTATATGATTATCATAATTATAAAGCATTATTCTGATTAATGAAATAATCAAAGGTTCAAAAATGGGACATGACTGTGTCAAATTTTAATATATATATAGCACACTGAGTTATTTCCCTTTTACTTTCAGATGCTAATGTGTAATTCTACAACGATATTTACAATCTATTGGAACACATAATAATGATCTAAGAACCATGAATCCCTTACTCTTCATGGTCGATCATCTTGTTGAAGAGAATGACCCGTCTATCTGCGAGAGTGATGTCCTTTGGTCCACCAACAAACGTCTGTACGCCACACATACAGACATCAACTGTGGCAGGAGGACACGCCTGTAATACAAAAATGCTATATGACTGACACAGTGGCTAGCGGGTATAGAGTCACTTTGGTAAAATGTCTAAATTTAAAATAAATAGAAAACATATACAGTCAAACCTGGATTAAGAGACCGCTCAGAGGAAAGACCAAAAGCGGTCTCTTAATACAGGTGGTCTCTTGATACAGCTTAATACAGGTGGTCTCTTAATACAGGGTCTTACATTGTTCGATTTTTTATGAAATATTAAGAGAAATACATGTACATGTAATAGAATGAATGCTTTACATTGTAGGTATTTTGTATTATTTCGCGGCTGGTGTGGCGCAGTCGGTAGCGCGGCGGATTTGTAACCGGAGGCCCCGGGTTCAATCCTCCGTGGTGCCACTGAGTTCCGTCGGTGTGTTCTTGGGCAAGACACTTTTCCTTAGCCTCGTCCGTCGGATGGGGACGTAAACCGGGCGGTCCCGTGTATCGGTCTATCCTCCGAGCACGTTAAAGAACCATAGGAATCTATTCGATAATAAGAGTAGGGCAGATTCCCGGATTCCTATGTATCCTTCCCCTCTCTCTGGGGCGGCTCTAAATAACCTATACTGTGTTGATGAGCCGTTAAACAACATTCAATTGTATTATTTCATATATATGGGGTATCTTGTAAAGGAATAATAAACACTAATGCAACTAAGACAACTTTAATTTATGTTTTAATTTAAGTGTATATGAAATATAAACATGTGAAATAGATCATGAAATAGATAATCAAGCACAAAACACCAAGTCCAACATAGATCATTTATGTCCTCATACCCCATTGCGTAATGGGCACGTTTTCTGTCACCAGACACATTATTCTCAAAATTTTCTAAAACCTCCGATTTTCGTTTTAATACATGTAATATGTTTTGAATTTGTGTTTTACCGACACCTAACTCGTCCCAATCATCAATGTTCTCCACATCAATCATTCGAAGGTGATAACTGGTATTGCAACTTATTAATTGGTCTGCTATTTTACGCTTTTCAATTTACTAAGTTCAATCACATTAATCTGCTCGTCTAACGTTAACACTTTACGCTTCGACATAACTTTATTTATTGTAATCAGCTGTTAAAAATAGCGAGTAAAGAAATTTCCGTTGCCATCACGTGATATAAACAAACTATTGTGTAATCCAATCACTACGTCGTATAAATATAACTTCAGCAATATTAATGAGGGAACTTGACAGTATTGACCAATCCCATCTCCGTATAAAAAATAAACTTATAAAAATTAATGAACAATTATAACTCTCCCAATCATCGATGTTTTCCACAACAATCATTCGAAGGTGATAACTGGTATTGCAACTAATTAATTAGTACTTATATTTGATATCTCCTACAGGCTGATGATTACAAAGGCTAATTAGGTTACTGTTGAATTTATGTTTGTTCTCGTTTCTGTGTGAATTACCGATAGCTAAACCGTTTTTGTTTTTTTCAGTTTGATTTTCTGAAGAAAAAAAATGGCGGTCGCTAATTGATCATAAAATTGGTCTTTTGGTATGAACATATGCGGTCGTTGGTTGCGTTAGACAGTTGGTCGCTTAATACAGTATCAATTAATAGCAAAACTAGTCGGTGGTAATTCAAAGTGGTCACTTATGGCAGGTGGGCTATTAAACCAGGTGGTCGGATGACCAGGTTTGACTGTATTTGGTTTCTGATTTAGATTTACTCTTTAAGTTGTATGATACCAGCATTTCTGAAATTCTTGTCCTATAACTGAATTTTTAATAGGTTATTCTACAAGTTATTTTGTTTCATTGATAAATTGTTTATCATGGTACAGTCGATTCCGTTTATTCGCATATCGGTTAATTGCATATTTCGGTTAATTGCATAAAGTTTTGAAACACAAAACCATTCGTATTCCTTTGCATGTAAAAAAACCTGTATAATCGCATAGGTTTTTGTCACATTCCGGATAATTGCATAACGAATATCTGGCTAATTGCATACTGGAAATCAAATTTACCTGTATTTGCAACTGTTATTAAATTGATTGACGCGGTCACAGAGATAAGCCCGAGGCAAATTGATTGACAAAAGGTGCTAATTGGCTTGTCGAGAGAGTTTGACATTTTGTGCGGTTTCCGTAAAGCTTCCACGCCATAACGATAGCTCACCAATAAGCATACACGATTTAATAATAAGTTTGTACGCAATGTAAAGCAATGTGTTGTTAATTATTTACTGCTCTCAGTTTGCTAGTGTCGGTAGAGATGCATATGACATTGAGTAGCTCATAGAGATTACTTAATAAATGAAAAATAAAATAAGCTTTTGTGTTATTATCATGGCTGTGTAATTCACACTACAAACAATAGCAAAGCGATGCAGGTTGAAAGAAAACAAATACGCATAAATATTGCGTAAAATCTATCAAATAACGGTAAATACAAAATGGATATGCACAATAATAATCCTATCAAACATCTTACATAGAAAAGTGAGTTAATTCTATGTAAGTATTAATAGAACAGTAAAACGAAAGTAGAAACGTGCACCGCTACATGTACAAAATGTTCAGTTGCGGTTATTCGAATACTCCGGTTAATCGCATATATTTTCTTGACAAATCGGCAATGCTAATAACCGAAATCGACTGTACTATATAAATACTGTGTCTGGAAATATGGCTAAAATGATATGCAAAATGCTTGGTAACTGAAATCCTAATATGCCCAATTTTTTTCTAATAAATGTAAATTAATAAATTTATACACTAAACATCTAAAAGGGGATCCTTTGGAAGCAACGAACAGAAACGAGAATAAACTAGCAAACTCGGTTTTATCCAGTCTGTTCATGCGCTTAAGCAATATTTTCATGATTTTACTTTAACTCTTAACCCATGAAACACGACTATAATAGCCTTTGCGTCCACTGTAAACCCAGATCAGTCTGCGAGTAACTCGCAGGCTGATCTGGGTTTACAATGTTCAGTCATTTTCATCAAAACACCGATTTGTCAAATAAATGGAATGGTCTTAATTCAAAAAATAACAGTCCATTATATTTATGTAGCGGGTCAAGGGTTAAAGCTACAATTATTGGGCTCCATGTCCCAATGGACCAGTGATAAATAACACTACCGATACATTACTTATAGTGTGGGGAGATTTTTTAGCCGCCACACAGAATCATGCTTCATCATTAATTATGTGCTAAAAGTTTATATTTTGCTATTTTGCTGATCAGCAGCAGCATACCTTGTTAATATTGTCGAAGTGTTGGTTGTTGTGTATGGCGGCTATGTGACACCTGGCTGTGTAGGTCTCTAGGCCATTACTCACCAGTACATAAACAAGATGGCCATTTGTCTGGATCTGTGGGAGCCAAAAAACAACACATATACAAGCAGCATTCAATATGACTGTGACAAAATAAAATAATTTGAAAGATAATATTGAGGGGCAAATGAGAAACTATTTCAACTATTTAAGGCTTGAATTTGATATTTTGATCTTTCTACATGTTCTACAGGCAATGAAAACTAGAACTATCACTGAAGGTGATAAATATCCCCGCAAACATTTTTTAGTAAGATCAAGGACAATAACTCTGCATTGTATTGACTGAGCCACACCAAAATTGTGTCACATTCATGTACACTTCATGTTTATCATGTACACAAAGTTTTAATTCAATATCTTCCAAACTGTCAATTAAAGTAGTTCACTCCACAGGAATGTATAATATGCTGAATAAAGCAATGTTTCCTACGTGCAAGGGCAATAACTCTGCATGGAATTGACAGAGCCGCACATCTACACTTCATGATGATTATGTATACAAAGTTTCAATTCAATATCTTAACAACTGTTGAAGCAGTTCGCTCCACAACAGTGCATATGCTGACTATACTAATTTTGACTAAGTTCAAGGGCAATAACTCCGCAAGAAATTGAGCGAGTCACACCAAAATTATGTCACGCACATCTGCACTTCATGTTGAACAAGTATACAAAGTTTCAATTCAATAACTCGAAAACTGTAAAAGTAGTTAGCCCCACAAGACTGCATATGATCATGATGATGAATATAGCATTTTGACTAAGTTCAAGGGCAATAACTCTACATGGTATTGAGTGAGCCACACCAAAATTGTGTCACGCACATCTGCACTTCATGTTGATCATGTATACAAAGTTTCAATTCAATATCTTGAAAACGGTAGAAGAGTAGTTCGCTCCACAAGATTCAACAGACCGACCGACCGACCAACAGACAAACAGATATGGTAGAAATAGTTCGCTCCACAAGATTCAACAGACCGACCGACCAACCAACAGACAAACAGACTGCCCACCGCAATGAATCCTATATACCCTCTCTCAAACTTTGTTTGCGGGGGTATAAACATTAGGATAGTTTAAAGTGTGAAGTCCTGACGGTTCTCTGGTTCTCTTGCCTTCAGGATTGTCTAAGCCCTTTTTTATTTGATTGTTCGTTTTATGAACCCTGCCATGATAAAACAAATTTAGGAATTTTATTTTTCTTTAGGGAATTTGATCATTTTTATTTTTATTTTACCACCTCCCAGATTTCCATCAAACATTTCATTCTCTTTGCCTTTCAAACGAAAAATAAAATAGCTTTTCCAAATTTTTATTATTATTTTTTTCCAGCCTCCTACGGCACTTTTCTGTCTCAATGTCTGTCTGTAATGGTTCATAAAACGAATAATCAAAAAATAAAGGCACTACAGTAAACTAGAATGAATTTGACGGCGCGGCCATCTTAAAATACCCACGTTTTATACACACAGTCACTTCCCCCCACACCCCCCACCCTACCACCCCCGCCCCACCCAACCCCACAACACACACAGCCCTGCAGTATATATAATGTAATCCCTTCATCAAAATGTTCATTTGAGAAATAATTTTTAAATAAATTGACCCCCTGTTACCCTCCACCCACCACCAACCCCCTCCGACCCGAACCCCAGGGAAGACGTCCGAGTTTTAAATAATAAATGATTTGACATGCTGTGTATCTCTTTATTAGATGACTATTATACAAATTAATGTGCAAAAGTATGAAAAAATGATACCGTAATTGCATTATTAGTGTATTTGATGCCCCTTCCTCCAGGCCCAACTATAACATTAACATAGGAGGAAACAAATGTATACAGTGTAATCCCATCATCATGTTTCATTTGAGACATAATTATAAAAAAAAAACAGATTATATATCAGGCTCTTACTTGTATCGCATCTGATGAGTATTTATACGTAGACAAGAGGGAAGCCTCAGGGAGAAGTGAGTAAACAAATCCTGTACGAGACCCGCTCATCAGACAGGACATGCCAATCAGACTGGAACGACGACTCGAGTATACAGGAATATGATTCTCTATCATATCTAGGCGCTCTAGCTTTCCTGGAAAACAAGGAGAATTGTTTTACAAAGTAGTCGGCATTTTTTTTCTGTTTTGCCACACTGGTTTCTCGCATCGATTAATTCTTAATAAGTTAGAGCGCTTTCACCTAGTGTATAATGTTAGACCATAATCCTGATAATGAAAAGATTAATTTTTAGGCTCTTTTCTGCCCTCAGATGAGAAAATGAATTGCCTCTTTAAAGTTCTCATCACAAATAAAATGAGTAAGCATAACCGTGAAATTGTAATAGTAGGTGATAACATTTGTGTTACTCGGTTTTTATCCTTAGGTTCAAATCTTTGGCAGAGTCAAGAGAGGATAATTTTCAAGATTCCATTTTGAAAGATACATAAATTGAATCAATTTGTATAGATGTGCAGGAAATATGCCGTGTTTTAAAAGAATCACACTGTAAATGCCTTAATTTTTACCATAAACATGATAAAGACCGAGTCACCTACCAAAATGTAGAGGTGTGTCAAATTTCTGGTCACTGATTGGACAGTCTATTTTGATGATATTAAAATTATGAATAAAACCCTTACCAGTTAAGTAAGTTGGAATCAGCTGCAGGTGAATCCAAGAATGATCACTCTGGTCTAGATATTTGTGTACAATCTGTATAAGAGTTGTCTTTCCTGTTGAATTATGACTTCCTCCTATAGTAAGGTAAAATAAATTTATTTTATGATCAGCAATGAAATACTGTATTTTATCAGTGAAATAAAAGCGGTATTTCATACGTGTTTTATTTTTTCACTGCCAGGACTATTTTTAAATGCACAACCAACACAAAAGCACAGTAAAACGATTCTCAAGATATTCCTAAGCAAATGTAAACATGTCAAGAGAAAAACACTGCGAATTGTAAATTCCATTCAAACAATGATTTGAAATGGGTTTTACAAGTTAAAAGGAAATGACTGCCAATATAAATATATTAAAAAAAAAATTGTTCTATTTGGGTATAAAGAAAATATCTTTCGACTATTTTTTGCAGTTGGGCAAAAAATGTGTAAAGCGGCTTATTTATTGAAATTGTCTCCCATGTTATCCTACCATAGTTTCCCTAAAAAATTGTTAGCAAAATCATAAAATAAAAAGAAAATGTGTTGTTTTGTCGTGAATAACATATTTTATTTCATCTCGAAGTAAAAAACTTTTATATTTTCAATCATTTCATCTCGGAGTAAGAAAACTTTTATATTTTCAATCATGCTTCACATTCGTGAAAATATGAAGTTTTCTCACTTTTGATGAAATAAATAGAGGATATTTGTTGTTTTGTCGTGAATAACATATTTTATTTCATTGAGAAGTGAGAAAACTTTATATTTTCACGAATTTTACACACGCTTCTTTCCTAGTCACGATGACTAGAAACAAAACGTTACATGACGTCACCTTTTTTGAAACCATTAACGTCACAGAAAGAAAATAATTAAATAAACACTGGATTTAACAGTATAACAGTGGGAATATATTGTGTTACTGTGCATGCATTTGTGTTGGTTGTACATTAAAAAGTAGTCCCGGCAGCTACTGTGGAAATAAAACTCTATATTCCACAGTGTGGAATATCACTTTTATTTCACTGATAAAACACAGTATTTCATTGCTTATCATAAAATAAAATATGTTATTTACTCCAAAACAACAAATATCCTCTATATAGTGGGTGTGTAAAGCTCTATAAAACAGATACATTATTTCATTAAGTGATGTTTCAGAGGTGTGTGGGATTACCCAACCTTGATAATGTAATAGACGACTCTGGTATGACATACGTTTTTTGCTGGAATATCCCTTACCTCCTGTAGAGCTGTATTTTATTCATACTTTTTTTACAAAAACCCTCAGTTCTTTAAAATTGTGAGTATCCTTACTTATCAACTTACTACAAAAACTCATAACTTTTAAAACTCATGAGTATTACATTTGTATGTATTGTCCTGTGGACCAGTTTATTCCATATTTACATGATGAAAATTGTTCCAGTCGTGTGTCTAACATAAACGTCATACAGTGTTTCTTTTGTTTTTACTTAACTTCCATTTAATCTGAATAGCAGTTTCTTTTAACATGTTTAAAATGTATTAATTCACATCCATTTTGAAAACATGAAATCTTTAAAGGAAGTGTTAACTCTGAACGAGTTCCTTGTTACTCCTTTTTGAATCTGATGAGTAAATACTCATTGCCATCAAAAACTATCTACAGCTCTGCCTCCTGTGGTATAAAGTGGGAGATAAGTTTCCCATCCGACATTGCCTCTACCAGGAATCAAACCCACACAGTGCAGAGGTCTGTAGCTCTTAGCCAAGGACACTACCAAATATGAAGGATGACAGTCACAATGAGTGGGTTTTATTACTTTTCTATGGGTAAAATATTGGGATGTCTCAGTGAAAGAATATTCATAATCGCTAAATATAAATAACTCCAAACACAATAACTAACGATGAGTCATGAGGTCAATAAAGTGTTGCTGACATCAACATTATTCACCGAATTTTATTTAATTAAAAGCATAAATAAATTGATTTAAAATGTAATAAATAGATTATTTAACTGCTGGCTTCGATTATAGGGAAATCCTTCAGTCGATGGTAGGCATGTTTTTTTCTTTCACTCACTCTCATATGCGCATTCATGAAAAGAACCACACGCTTACCATCTCGTGAAGTAGTCCCAGATCTTTAAAATGGTTTGTTGATTTGTTAAATGGTGTTTTACGTCATTTTCAGCACATTTTACGCTATATACGACGGTCGATTTTTTTTTGTGGTGGATGCAGACCAACCACTTTTTTCTGGGTAGGACTTGCACTGTATTCCACCCAAGATCTGTAAAGAATACAGTACTGGTTTGTTTGGAAAACTTGAAATGTTTCCAAAAAAAAAATAAAAAAAATAGCACACCTCTATGATCTTTAAGCCGTGGTGTTGGAGGCTCAGGTCTCTCCTCTTGGCCAAGATTCTCCAGTCCCTTCAGCTGCAGGCTGTTGTCATGGAGTGTTGTCTGCTTCGCTTCAATACTGCCCCCTATTGTCATGGATGGAGTAGTTGTAGTGGTGGAGAAATTCCACTGAACAAAGTCTGCATCATCTTCTATGTGTGAGTTGGTAACCTAAAAAACACGCTTTGTTCTGGGATTACAGGTGCAGCAGGTTTTAAACATGTGCATAGGCAAATTTGCCATATATAATAAACAAGTGTTAGCATTCATATGAGAATCATATCTCATACGATACTTATATAAAGATTATATGTTTATCCTATTAAACCTACCATTTGATAATTTATATTCATATAATTTTCATGTGATAATTAATTAATAAAAACTTCATTTTAAAACACACACACAATTACATATGACTTTTATATGATTATCATATGATTCTTATATGAAAGGTTTTATATATGAATCATGTACTGCTCCTTTTAAATAGGTATCCTATAATAGGTATCATATAACAGGTATCCTATAATAGGTATCCTATAACAGGTATCCTATAATAGGTATCATATAACAGGTATCCTATAATAGGTATCCTATAACAGGTATCCTATAATAGGTATCATATAACAGGTATCCTATAATAGGTATCCTATAACAGGTATCCTATAATAGGTATCCTATAACAGGTATCCTATAATAGGTATCCTATAATAGGTATCCTATAATAGGTATCCTATAACAGGTATCCTATAATAGGTATCATATAACAGGTATCCTATAATAGGTATCCTATAACAGGTATCCTATAACAGGTATCCTATAATAGGTATCCTATAATAGGTATCCTATAATAGGTATCATATAATAGGTATCCTATAACAGGTATCCTATAATAGGTATCCTATAATAGGTATCATATAACAGGTATCCTATAATAGGTATCATATAATTGAATTGAATGTTGTTTAACGGCTCATCAACACAGTATAGGTTATTTAGAGCCACCCCAGAGAGAGAGGAAGGATACATAGGAATCCGGGAACCTGCCCTACTCTTATTATCGAATAGATTCCTATGGTTCTTTTACGTGCTCGGAGGATAGACCGATACACGGGACCGCCCGGTTTACGTCCCCATCCAACGGACGAGGCTGAGGAAAAGTGTCTTGCCCAAGAACACACCGACGGAACTCAGTAGCACCACGGAGGATTGAACCCGGGGCTTCCGGTTACAAATCCGACGCGTTACCGACTGCCCCACGACAGCTCTCTAGGTATCATATAATAGGTATCATATGAGAATCATATAAGAATCATGTGAACATTGGAAGTGTATATGTCACATTCCATATAATCTGAAACCTCTTGAGACCAAATTTTGAAAAGATTTAAACATCTTATTTACCTTAACATTTAAAACAATTTTCTCAAATTGTGTTATCTCAAAATATCTGAATATCTCAATCTCTGTAATTAACAAGAGCTGCCGGATGACAGAACGCTCAACTTTTCGAGGTCTTGTCTATTGTGCATTTGTTTTGGAGCAGTGACCGTCCTTCAACTTGACCATTAATGCAATCCCAAACTTGCTTTTCATATAAGCCACACCAAGTTTCAGGCCAATACCTCATTCCCAAGTAAAGTTAAGGAGCAGAAACAGTTGTTCTATTTTTAGTATCAGTGAACTTGACTGTGAATCCAGTGACTCCAAATGCAACCCCAAGCTTCCTTTTGAAATAAGCTACCTACCCATAGTTTCATTACAATATCTCATTTCTAAGTAAAGTTATTGAGCGGAAACCATTTTTCTATTTTTAGTAACAGTGACCTTGACCCCCAGTGACCCCAAATGCAATCCCAAGCTTTCTTTTAATATAAGCTACCTACCCATAGAGTTTAATTTCAATATCTCATTCCTGACTAAAGTTAATGAGGGGATGCTGTTTTTCTATTTTTTGTAACAGTGACCTGGAGTCATTTTATTAATAATTGATTTTAATAATTTAACAAAATTCAATGTATTACTAAATAAGGTGGAAATTAAAGTTCCGGTATGCTCTGAAATGAAAATTTAAATAAAATGGCCATCTTGTTTCCATGGAAAAGGACGGAACTCATTTGTGTATATCTCCCCTGGGAGATTCTGCTCTATGACTTATATCTTTCAAACAGCAGTAAATTTAAAACCTGATACATTGGGATCTTCCTTACCTTTGATGACAGTGAAAGTGCTGGACTAGGTGTGGCTGAACTCCTATCTCCCACAATGGAAAACCTCAGCCGGTCTCTCCTGGCTGAGGTGTTCTGTGGACTGGCTTTACTGGACTGCGGAGTGCTGAAACACAAATATACAGAATAAGAATAACCGGTTATGATGGTCAAAATTAGTGTATCATTTGACCAAAACTTCAGTTTTCTGCATACAATATTTATTCTTTTTCTATTTTCAGAAACAGTGACCTTGAAGTTGACCTTAGTGAGCCCCAACTGCAATCCCAAGCTTGCTTTCCATATAAGGTACACACACAGCAAGTTTCGTGACCTTGACCTTGACCCCAGTGACCCCAAGTGCAATCCCAAACTCCCCTTTGATATAAGCTATCTACACAGCAATTTCATTCTAATATTTCATTCCTTACTTAAGTTATTGAGCGGAAACTGTATTTTTAGTAACCTTGACCCCAAATGCAATCCCAAGCTTCCTTTCCATATAAGCTACCTACCCTGCAAGTTTTATCGCAATACCTCATTGCTAACAAAAGTTGTTGAGCGGAACAAATTTTCTATTTTTAGTAACAGTGGCCTTGAACCCAGTGACCCCAAATGCAAACCCAAGCTTCCTTTCCATATAAGCTACCTACCCTGCAAGTTTCATCGCAATACTTCATTCCTAACAAAAGTTATTGAGCGGAAACTGTTTTTCTATTTTTAGAGACAGTGACCTTGACCCAGTGACCCCAAATGCAAGGCAGACCACCCACTTTTTCCTGGGTATCACCAGTACTGACAGACTGTATTCCTCCCGGCATCTGTAAGAATCAACACTTTCTCACTTATAAGTTGAGCACTCAGCAGGATTTGAACTGGCAGCGGTGAGAGATGAGAAGGCTTCATTTGCAGCGCTTTACCGTTCCCGCCACGGAGGCACTAATGTTTTATTTAAAACAACAACAGCTTTAAATTATCACAACATGTAGCAATAACCCAATTGATAAAAGCTCAGTACATATCAATCATATCTACATAAAACAGTTAGATTTACCTAAAAACACTTACATACCATAACATATTTAGAAATTGGAAGGGCAGTGTACTCAACCACACAAATTATTCTCTTGGCCATATAGGCATTTTATCAAAGTTCATATTTATAATAATGTAGGAGGGAATACGGGGTGATATTGAGGCAATATACCCTGCCGGCCAGCTCTGGTGTAATATGTGAAGTTGCGAATAAGGTAAAACAACACTAGGTATTCAAAATAGAACCTGAGTTTTTTTTGCTGCCGACTGAGACTAGATGATACAACGCTAGACGTTCGTCGACTCATTCTTGTTGGACTGACACAGTCTGGATCTGCAGACTTGGACGAGGATCTGGATGTCCGTCTATCGTTGGAGATGACAACCTGAAATACCTGCAAACATACCGGAATTAATAGAGACTTTAATTGTGCAAACATCCAATCAGTATGCACATGTATTAGTGAGAGTGGTGCAAACACTGTGTAACGATAATGAACAGGTGTGTCAAGTTTCAAAGCTTTCCGACATTTCATTTTTGAGAAATGAGGAAAAACAAAAACTTTAACCAAAAGAAATAAACCAAAACGTCAAAACGCATAATGTAGACTGATGGACGGACAGAAATCCCCAAACTTTAAGCCTGGATCTGCTATGCAATCAGGCTAAAAAGGGTTGCCAAGCTACCTGAGATAACTTTTTTCTTCTACTGGAATACACTTGCCTTTGATTTCAAACATCTTAAAGTGTCTTTCAAAAAGTCTAAAAACAGGTCTAAATGATCAGCAGTCAGGTCTGAAGTTGTGTTTCTATGTACCTAAGGTAAAGATGATTAACCACCAAGTCCAGTTTACATCAGTGTTTTTTTTATGTGTTTTGTGAATGCAGCCTGTGCCTGTGCCATTGTGAAAAATAGCGGCATTTTTCTAGAAATTGTGAAAATTGTGAAATATTATAACAAAAGAAAAAGAAACTTTTTTCACTTTTATTTTCACAGTTTAATATCCCTTGGTTTTAAGTTTTGTTTTTGGTAAATACAGACTAGTTTTGACACCAGCTTATATTAAGACTAGTATCCTTACTGCCTGTTTTTTTTGTTTTTTTGTTGTTGTTGTTGTTGTTTTTTTCAGATTGTGATTTTTTTTGATATTATTGTGAAAAAAGTATACTTTTTGGCATTGTGAAGGGGCCGAATAACGGCCCCAAATTATGCATAAAAAAACACTGTACATTCTTATCTGATGAATATGACCAACTGGTTAAGACAGTAATCTGGACTCTGTTCCATTCCACATTTCTCAGCCTTTCATGTTTGTCTGTATGGTGTTTTACGTCATTTTCACACATGTAAGGTTATGGTTGCTGATCTATTGCACAGAAGAACGTTCACTTTAAGGGAAAAAGCCCGCCAAATAACAGCAAAATTACACTACAAAACCGCTTATCAAAACTCCGTCCAGGTGTTCAGGATAAAAGTATAGATTTATTCATGGGTTTTTAAAATACATATGATTGAATATGCGTAAAATGACTAATGAGTTGGTATAAACACGGATAAAGTCTTGATTCAATGTTCCAGTTTTGGAGATTGACCTGGCTGGTTATGTAGCCTGAGAAATGGACTTAACCTGCTGTCATGTTGTCTGAGAAATGGACTTAACCTGCAGTCATGTAGTCTGAGAAATGGACGCAACCTGCTGTCATGTAGTATGAGAAATGGACTTAACCTGCTGTCATGTAGGCTGAGAAATGGACGCAATCTGCTGTCATGTAGTCTGAGAAATGGACGCAACCTGCTGTCATGTAGTATGAGAAATGGACTTAACCTGCTGTCATGTAGTCTGAGAAATGGATGCAACCTGCTGTCATGAAGTCTGAGAAATGGACGCAACACGCTGTCATGTAGTCTGAGAAATGGACGCAACCTGCTGTCATGTAGTCTGAGAAATGGACACAACCTGCTGTCATGTAGTATGAGAAATGGACGCAACCTGCTGTCATGTAGTCTGAGAAATGGACGCAACCTGCTGTCATGTAGTCTGAGAAATGGACGTAACCTGCTGTCATGTAGTCTGAGAAATGGACTTAACCTGCTGTCATGTAGTCTGAGAAATGGACTTAACCTGCTGTCATGTAGTCTGAGAAATAGATGCAACCTGCTGTCATGTAGTCTGAGAAATGGATGCAACCTGCTGTCATGTAGTCTGAGAAATGGACTTAACCTGCTGTCATGTAGTCTGAGAAATGGACTTAACCAACAACAGGAATAAAAAACTTTAATGTAAACCAACAAAGTTTGAAAAGTAGGTAAAAGTTATTGATATTTACCTACTTTTGTGAGGAACATACTGCTGTCATGTAGATGTAAAAATGGATGAATATGAAAGCCCTATGACTTATGGACTTTTCGAAAAATGTGAATTTAATACTTATTTCGGACGGACGGACGGACAAGGATTGTATGCTCGCTCCACATTTGTGGAATGGTGGGGAGGGGCATAAAATGGGCTCACATGCAGTACATTGTTATGGAACTTGTGTGTCTGAGTGGACTAACATGCAATACAGGGTTATGGAACTTGTGTGTCTGAGCTGACTTGATGATATTGAAGACAAATGCTAAAATAGACATCTAGTTTCAATGAACTTGAATAAACACTGTGAAACATATTAGAATGTGAAAAACTTTGACTTTAATGTTGACGCTGATTCCTCAATTCAGCTAGAACTATCATGGAAGGTGATGAATATTCTAAGTCACAATTCTGTAATAAATTAGGCAATCAGCAAAGGGAGGGACATAAGGTCATCAGTTGTTATGTGTATATGAAGTCTGGGAACAACCCATTCAAAACCGTTTGATGAATGCAACTAATAAAAATGTGTTATGCGCCGGGACAAATATGCGTTACATGACACGATGGGATGTTACAGACAATGTGATTCCTATATACTGTAGCCCCCACTTGTGAATGAGGGGCTATAATAATCCTCACACAAACCTGAACAAAGTCAACTGAGGAGCATGTTAGGAAGTCCTCACAGAGACCAAGTCTGGTGACTGGATAGGCAAATTCTAGCTCCAGAAATAATGCTATGTCTTGGTATGTGGTCTGTGAGTGCGGAATGCTCTTCTCCACCAGATGGTATAATTTGATCGTATTATCAGACACCACACCAAGATTTGCCGTCTGCTGGCAAGTTGTCATGTGCATTGCCGGTTTCTCACATGGGATGTCCACAACCTGTAGATAAAATCTGAATATAGTCTTTCGGTTAAACCTGTAGTAAGAGACCACACAAGAAAGGATCAAACTTGGTCTCTTAACACATGTGGTCTCTTAAAACTCATGCATTTTTTTAATTAAATCTCAAAACTGTCAAATTGAAATTCAGAGTTACAGCACATGTGTAACAACATTGCATGAGGTACGATGAAGATGTGTGTGAAGTTTTATGAACACAGGTCAAAGACTTTTTAAGTTTTAAGTTATGGCCAGGTTTAGATTGCAGGTTAAAGTGTGAAGGACTATGACAGACGACGGACAAGGTGATCCCTAAGTGTCTGCCATGCTATGCAGGTGACACAAAAATACAATTTGGAACTGAAATGGCGGTCTTTTGAAACAGGTGACCTCTTAACAGAGGTGATAGCTTAAAGGGATACTGTCCGTAAGTAAGCAGGTATTGAGCATTTTTTATTCAGTGAAATGTATGCATGAAAACATTAGCATAGACCCAGATAAGTCTGTAGTAATACATCCGTGAGTTTGAGAAAACAAGTTTTATTTACTATTTGTAAACAATGTGGGACCCACATTATTTACATTTTCTGCTGGTCACAACATCCAATAGGGCATTAGGTTTTATAAATAGTATGTCGTACATAATACGTACATCTGGCCAGTTTAGCTCAGTTGGGAGCGAACTCGACTATTGCGTAGTTCGTAATTATTATTACCCAATGTGGGTTAAGAGTTCAACCCCATGAAGTGGTATTTCTGGTTTGTTTTGTATCGCTATTGAATTCCGTCAATCTGGGTTTTATTTAGTAACTATTCAATAATGGTTGGGGTGTTATGTTTGTCAACATAATTATTTTGTGTTTTAGAAAGTAAAAATTGCGAACACTGTCCGTTTAAGTAAGTTTGACTGTAATATTAGTACTATAATAGAGCATGTTGTGGGTGCCCATCTAGACACATATTTTGAAAGTGAAAATATCTGAAAAGGATGTACAAGTATCTGACGGTTCACTCTTAGAAAGTTTAACCCTTAACTCGGTACATATATATATAATGGACTGTTCTTTCTTTGAATTAAGATCATTCCATTTATATGACAAAGGGGTGTTTTGGGGGAAATGACTCATCATCAGCCAGACATTGTAAACCCTGATCAGCCTGCAGATCAGCTTGCGAGTTACTAACAGGCTGATCTGGGTTTACAATGGACGCAAAGGCTATTATAGTTGTGCTTAGCGGGTAAAGGGTTAGTAAGTTTTGTTACCTCTAGCCTTTTGCCAGTATCTACATTAGTGCTCCTGTAGCCCAGACTTGCCACCCGGACCCTGGTCCTATAGGAGGTGTTGTTGTGAGCAATACTCCAGTTAAGGTACACCTTCACCGATACAACTTCTGATCGTCTGGAAACTTTACGCTCTATTGTTGCAACATAATCACCTGTAAATTTAAGTTTAGTTTAAACATACAGTGAGTTAGTGGGTATAGAATCACTTGGGCTAAATGCCTAAATTTAAAATGAAAGAAAAATTTATATTTAGTTTCTGATTTAGATTTATCCTTTTAGCCGTACAATAGCAAAATTTCTGAAATTATTGTCCAATAACTGTAAATGTTTTAATAGTTTTTTTGGCACCAATATTTACATACTTTCATTGTATCCCTAGAAGTGCCACACTTTAACATGTTAACTTATATGACGATTACATTTTCACTGCTGTCCCTAACATTTGTTGTAACTGCAAATATTTATATCTCATTTTATTGTAACAGTATGAATTTTTCGTTGCAAAAACACACTTCATTCGGTTAGTTAAGACTCATTTTTTATGAGAGGTGCAACATTTTATATGGAAAAATAAAGGCATGCTTATATATCTGCAAGCCTGACCCAGGGCTTTTTAAATTATTTAAGTGGGGTCGAATTTCCTAACTGCAAAAGCCTCTATATTTTTCCAATTCTGGGTAAAAAAAATCTCAATTTGTTTAAGAAACTGACAGACTTACCATCGTTTGTACTGTATGTTAAAATCATTGTTCAATTCAATAACTGGTTAATATTATACCTAAAGCATACATTTTAAAGTTTTTTCTCTTAAAAAAAAACAACATTCCCCTAACAAAAAACAGGCTGTTTTTTCCCCCAATTTTGACAATGTCGCAATTCTTTTTCCCAAAATCAGCAGGGCGGCCTTAGGCCTTTTCCCAATTTTCTCGAAAAAAGCCCTGTGGACAATTTTGAAATAACCTAAAATACATAAGCTGAGAAAATTGAATTTAAACAGATAATGATTCTTTACTATCAATGATTCTATACACCACTATGATGGTAGTAAATTCTTTTTTTTTTCATTTTTACAGCATATATATTTTTTTTATTTTATGCTTAGCAGTGAAATAGTGGATTTTAGCAATGAAATAAAAGTGGTATTTCATACGTGTGAAATAGTTTTATTTTTCCACTGCCGGAACTCTTTTTTTTCAATATCAAAAACAATTTATTGTATTATTTGTTTAGAAAATAACTGTTTAATATATATCATTCAACTGTAAATGGTCTAACTAAGAGCTATAGTTTTTAAAGGAAGTACATTAGGATTGATATTATTTTTTAGAACTAGTACTGTTGATTTAAATAAATTAAATGAGCCATAAAACCCCAAAAGAAATTACGCTGAACATATAAAATAAACGATCCTAGGAAGGTATTTCCTAACTATGGCGACGAGCCAGGAATAGCTATTTTAAATTTTGGGGTAAATTAAATCGCAATATATTGCAAAGCGAGCGTCATGTGTAGATGTCGCCGATTTTCTCCGCATGACAGGTACATATAACTTGGGGATTTCTGTATGGACTTGTAAGGCTTGTGGTAAATTATAATTGTTAATTATTGCGCTGTTATATAGGAAACGATGAATGTTCCATCTATAGCTATGATATGAACTACTAATAATTTCACATTTTAAACTGGTCATTTAATACTAAAACTGGGCAAGTATTGTTGTCATTTCCCAAACTACTTTTTTCAGAAAGTTGCTATAAAGTATATTATTGGATTGGAAATACCTTAACTAAGAAAATGAGTCGTAGATTATTGAAATCGGTTAAGTAGTTTAAAAGTTATGGGGAATTAAAAACTGTTACAGCAATTTTATCATTCAAAGCCAATGGCGTCGTCAATATTTTTTTCTGCATATTGCAGCACACTTTGATTACAAAGCATCAAATAAAAAGAAAATGTGTTGTTTTGTCATGAATAACAGATTTTCTTTCATCTCGAACATGTTCAAGTGATCAAACTTCAATATTTTCAATCATGCTTCGCATTCGTGAAAACATAAAGTTTTCACACTTCTCGATGAAATACAATCTGTTATTCACTCCAAAACAACAAATATCCTCTATATATTTAATACTGTTCTTCTATGTTTATGATTTCTTATTTCATACAATAACATTAATACATTGTTGCGCATAATTGTTTAAACTTATGTTGACATACTATATTAATACATAATCTGTGTAACACAGGTAATGAAGTGAATAAATCAAAATAAATAAATGTATCGAAGCTTGTAAATTGATATGAAATTCACAATATATTTAATAATTCAAATAAATACCTGCACCCCGCCCCATTTAATGGGTACCAGCGCACGAAAATTCCATTCATCCGCTCACCTTGACGAGTGCTTACTTATGCAGGACAAGTGGAAATTATTCAGGGCTCAATCTAGGCAAGGAATTTAAGGAGAAGTCACTTCTCCCTCAAGTGATTTTAGGGAGAAGTGGAGAGAATTTAGGGAGACTTCACGCGACGTGTATACGTAGACAACGGTTGAATAGTCATCACCATGTATATCGCAGTGCAGTGAATACAGTGTAATGCACACTAATTCGTTTTACTCTATAATATGAGCTTGAAATATTGATGCAAATTTCTATGATAATGGATTTATTACTATACTGTACCTTTTTAAATTTCTTTTTTTTTTTTTTTTTTTTTTTTTTTTTTTTTTTTTAATTTTTCGGCGACTTGAACTTTCGCTTTGATGTGCTGCCAAGGCGAAGTCAAGAGATCGCGGGCGCGTTCTTCGCCCGAATCGCCCTGTAGATTGAGCCCTGATTTATGACAAAATCTTTCCCAATTTATTAATTTGACCATTTAAGTATTATGTAGGACGAGTAACTCAGAAACAAATTTTCCTGCCCTGGGTACTACTATAAATATAAAATGAATTAAACTGCATAATTTCGACTACAAAACCATACTTTCAAACTCTATCTATATGCGTGGAGGTCATAAAATAATTCATGTGTGCCGAGTAAAAGTCTAGATTTATTCATGGCTAATTAAAATATCCGCAACTGAAATGCATAAAATGAATTAAGAGTTGGTAATTCATAATTCGATGCTTTGGCATCATTTACAACTTGGCATCATTTACAACAGGGTGATGTTTTGCATTATACAGCAATTTAGGCTAAATAAAATTATACCTGAGTTTACTGTAACCCGACCAACCCTCTGAAAACACCCCCGACTTCATTTTTTTTTTATTGAATAAAAATGTAAAAATAATTATGTTCACGCGATCACGGCCGACTCATGTGCTCATTGTCCTGCTGTTGGAACTGACCCTCTTCCGGACATGCGAAAAATAAATTAAACTGTTTTACCCCTTTGCAATAATTGCAAGTGATTGGGAAAAGAGCCAGTTGTTGCCATGCCTTTTGGGAAACAATAAAACATACACAATTTCATATTGTTATCTATGTTGTAGTTTTTAAAATACCACATTTTCCCATTCATCAAAGCTCATCGCCACCTTAAATGTAACTTTGCCAAAAAATAAAATGCCTACCTACCTACCCTATTTTTTTCAGCAATGTTACAGTAAACACAGGTTTAATTTTATTTGGCCTTATCGAAAAAATAAGCATATTAAAACGAAATCACCATTCAAAATGTTAATATTCGAGCGATCTTTCTTCTTCTGTCCAACGTGACAAATTTGCGTGACCACTCACTGTCAATATGAAAGCTGTAATGCGACTGGTTCAAATCATGTAATCAACCAATGAAATGAGCACTTTCAATTTGATGAACTTTAATGAAGGGACATAATTTTCAACAAATACGGCTTCAATTACACGCAATAAGTTGGATTTTAGTATGAAAAGTTTGATTGTCCCGAGATTTTTTTAGACTATCCCGTCAGGCAACCATTTTTGAAAGAGAGACTCTAAGCCCGGATTCAGATTGGACCAGCTCTGGGCGTCAGGCTATTCTATTCTTGGAGCCCTGGTTGCCCCGATATTGTTATTACCAATGAATAGTTGCCGGTACATAGTTTTTGTCGATATTGAATAATTCGCTTTTTTACTTTTATTTATAATTAATAAAATCAAAACCACCACTCAGACTGTTAATATTTGAGTTATATTTCTTCTTCTACATATGTCCAACGTGACAAATTCGCGACCACTCAATGTTAATTTGAAAGCTGTAATACGATTGGTTCAAATTGTGTAATCAACCAATGAAATGCGCACTTTCAAACTGATCAACTTTATTTAAGGGACAGAACTTTTTAATGTTCTACAAATAACATTACAGCTTCAAATAACACGCAATTAAAGATGACTGACGGTTGACTTTTAGTTTGCAAAGTTTGATTGTCCTGAGAAGCCCGACGGGCAACCCACTTTTGAAAGAAAGACTAGCCCGTATTCAGATCGGACTAGCCCCGGGCGTCCAGCTATCCTATTCTTGGAGCACTGCCTTTTTCTGTTTTAATTACGTATCGCTCAAAATATTTAAAAAAACAATTGATTGGGATTTTTTTGCACTACAATTGGGAAAAAAACATACTTTTTGACATTGGGAATGGTACCGTTTTCGGTACGACATATCACTTATTCTTATATAAAGAAAGAAAACACGGGCTGGACTGGGTGTTGCGGGGTTCTAATCAATGAATCATCACTCGGAGTCTCTATGATTATAATCATACCTTCAGCACTTCTCAGGTAGTCTACTTACCAGTTTCATTGTATTCTATCTGTGTTACAGCAGCCCCGGTTTGAAAACTGCAATACTCTGGCCAATACCCATCTTTCTCTGGCTTGAAAACAACAACACTCGATTCATTAGTTCCGATGAACAATTTATCGTGCCCGGAAGATAAACACACTGGTTCCTTTTTTATGCGTACGATCTGCTGAGATTGAAAATTGTGGCACCTTAGTACTTTAACCATGTTCACTAGTGAAATCAGTCACATGATTTTGCAATATTAAAATTTAAAAGAGGAATCTCATTTTTTGCGGCTCATGTCATCCTCCATTTTGACCAGTCACATGATCAGATTTTTATCGGCGATGGTGATTGGATGTCGGTCCCCAATTAACGCAATTGAACAAATGGAATTGAATTACCAAATAGGATCGAAATGGGATTCAATTTACCGAAATGGACCAAAATTACAAAATTGGAGTACGCATATATTTTTTTAAAATAAACAGCTGAACTGTATACTAACTATTGATAAATTTACAGTTATTTAATTCCAATCGTAGATAATCGGCTAATCCGTCATTCTTCGGGATCATATATATATATAAATATATATTTTGTTCCAGTGATTTATTACGTCTCTGGTTGTTCAAATCGTTCACACTGTTTGGTCAAATCACTCTCAAAATATCAGAACGATTTGACCAAAATAATTATTACGATTTGACTTTATAAATATTCATTTAATCGACAGACCTGTTATTAGGTCTGTATTTAATCCACAGGCCTATTATTAGGTATGTGTTTAATCCACAGACCTGTTATTAGGTTTGTGTTTAATCCACAGACATGTTATTATGTCTGTTTTTAATCCACTGACCTGTTATTAGGTCTGTGTTTAATCCACATACCTGCTATTATGTCTGTGTTTAATCCATAGATCTGTTATTATGTCTGTTTGTAATCCATTGACCTGCTATTAGGCCTGTGTTTAATCCACAGACCTGTCCTGCTATTATGTCTGTTTTTACTACACTGACCTGTTATTAGGTCTGTGTTTAATCCACAGACCTGTTATTAGGTCTATGTTTAATCAACAGACCTGTTATCAGGTCTGTGTTTAATCCACCGACCTGTTATTAGGTATGTGTTTAATCCACAGACCTGTTATTAGGTGTGTGTTTAATCCACAGACCTGCTATTAGGTCTGTGTTTAATCCACAGAACTGTTATTAGGTCTGTGTTTAATCAACAGAACTGCCATTAGCTGTGTGTTTAATCCACAGACCTGCTATTGGGTCTGTGTTTAATCCACAGACCTGCCATTAGGTATCTGTTTAATCCACAGACCTGCTATTAGATTTGTCTTTAAGTGATCACTAGTTTGTATACCAAAATATACCGTGCTTCCGTGCTTTGTAACCTATATCTATATAATTAAAATAAATACAAAAAGCACATAATCCTATATAGATCTAGTGATCATATGTTTGGTGTTATGTAGAGACGTGGTCATAATTAAGAAACGGGAAATTGGCCGAACGGAATATTATTGCCTTTTTAATATATATATATGTATACATATACACATAAATAGCAAAAAAACTACTGTATGCAGTAGGCATATAGGCCTAGAGCAAATTTATTATATGGATTATTGACAGGAGACATGGGTGCACGTTCCTTGCCTGGAAAGTATTCCCATACCCACATACCCACATACCCTCGCTTTTAAAACGGCTCGGACGAATACATTTTCAGGCATTAAATACGAACCTAAAATGTTCTCAGTCAAGAATACAAGTAACTATTATATTGCTTTCTTTATTGGCAAATGGCAGCACTGCGCAGACGGATTGCACATTCCGGTCGGTGACGTCAATACCCTAGCGACGTTACGTTTTCATAGTGATAACGTCAATATGCAAACAAAGAATAACTATAGGATGTTAAATTGAAGATACTCACAATGCAAGAAGTTTGAGAGGAGTATAGGTATTAAAATGTCGCGATCTTTAAACGAAGACGCAGATGATACGCCGTCTCCTGACGCAGATGATACGCCATCTCCAGACGCAGATGACAACGAATCTCTAGAATCATTTATTATCTTTATTGTAGAAGAAGCTCTAGATTTAGAATTGTGTGTATCTCAACAATCAGGTTATACCCTAACTTCAGACGCAGATGATATAGCCACTATAGAATCACAAAGTACCATAGATACTGAAGAAGACGATTCAAGTGATACGCTAACCCCAGGAGATGACGATGCCTCTTCTGTAGAATCAGATGATACCCTAACTCAGGCAAAAGTGGACAGAGCAGTAGACGTCACACCTCTGGAATCAGCAAATCCAGAAGAAGATGATACCACATCTCCAGAGTCAGGTGATACTCTAACTTCAGAAATGGATGATGACACACCTCCAGAAGGGTGTGATGCCACACCTCTAGAAATGGATGATGCCACACCTCCAGAAGGGTGTGATACCACATCTTCAGAAGCGTGCGATGCCAGAGCTTCAGAAGCGGATGATGCCACACCTCTAGAAGCGGGGGATGCTACATTTCAAGAAGCAAGTGATACCATACCCCCAGGAACGTGTGATGCCACAACTCCAGAAGCAGGTGATGCTACAACTACAGGATCTGGTGAAGCCACACCTTTAGAAGCGAATGATGAAACACCTTTAGAAGCGGGTGGTGCCACATTTCCGGAAACGTGTGATGCCAAATATTCAGAAGCAGGTGAATCAACAACTCCAGAAATGGGAATTGCCATACCTTTAGAAGCTGGTGATGCCAAACCTCCAGGGAAGGGTGATGCCACACCTTTCGAAGCGTATGATGCCGCATATCCGGAAACGTGTGATGCCACATCTTCAGAAGCAGGTGATGCAACAACTGTAAAAGTGTGTATTGCCATACCTTTAGAAGCTGGTGATGCCATACCTCCAGAAACGGGGGATGCCACAACTTTAGAAGCGGGTGATGCCACACCTCTAGAAGCGTGTGATGCCACATATCCGGAAACGTGTGATGCCACATCTTCAGAAGCAGGTGATGCAACAACTCCAGAAGCAAGTGATGCCATACCTTTAGAAGCAGGTAATGCCGCACCTTTAAAAGCAGATGATACCACATCTTCAGAAGCGGGTGATGCCACGCCTCCAGAAGCACTTGATGCCACAACTCCAGAAGAAGGTAGTGCCACCAATGCAAAAGCAGGTAATAGCACATTTCCAGAAGAAATTGATGCCACATCCCAAGAAGAACCTGATGCCACCCCTCCAAAAGCACATGATGCCACACTTCTAGAAGCGGGTGATGCCACACCCCCAAAAGCGGGTGATACCGCATCTTCAGAAGCAGGTTATGCAAAACTTTCAGAAACAGGTGATTCCACACCTTTCAAAGCAGATGATGCCACATATCCGGAAACATGTAAAGCCACTTCTTCAGAAGCAGGTGATGCAATGACTCTAGAAGTGGGTATTGTCATACCTCTAGAAGCGGGTGATGCCAAACTTCCTGAAACATGTGATGTCACATCGTCAGAAGCTAGTGATGCCTCAACTCCAGAAGTGGGTGATGACGCACCTTTAAAAGCAGTAGATGCCACATCTTTAGATGAAGGTGATACCACATCTTTAGAAGCGGGTGATGCCACGCCCCCAGAAGCAGGTGATGCCACAATTCCAGAAGAAGGTAGTGCCACCAATGCAAAAATAGATGGTAGCACACTTCCAGAAGAAGTTGATGCCACATCCCAAAAGGCACGTGATGCCACACCTCTAGAAGCTGGTGATGCCACACCTCCAAACGCAGGTGATGCCATATCTGCAGAAGCAGGTGATGCCATACCTTTAGAAGCGGATGATGCCACATATCCGGAAACGTGTAATGCCACATCTTCAGAAGCAGGTGATGCAACAACTCCAGAAGTGGGTATTGCCATACCATTAGAAGCTGGTGATGCCAAACCTCCGGAATCGGGTGATGCCACACCTTTCGAAGAGGTTGATGCCACATATCCGGAAACGTGTGATGCCACATCTTCAGAAGCAGGTGATGTAATAACTCCAGAAGTGGGTATTGTCATACCTTTAGAAGCGGGTGATGCCGCACCTTTAAAAGCAGAAGATGCCACACCTTTCGAAGCGGATGATACCACAAATCCGGAAACGTGTGATGCTACATCTTCAAAAGCCAGTGATGCAACACCTTCAGAAGCCGGTAATGCCACGCCTCCAGAAGCACTTGCTGCCACAATTCCAGAAGCAGAAGATGTCACAAATTCAAAAGTAGGAAGTTTACCCAATGAAGAAGCAGTCGATGCAGTTGATGCTACATCCCAAAACGCACGTGATGCCACTTCACTAGAATTGGGTGATGCCAAACCTCCAGAAGCGGGTGATGCCACATCTTCAGAAGAATGTGGTGCCACAACTCCAGAAGTTGCTTGTGCCACCAATACAGAAGCAAGTGATAATACGCATCAAGAAGCAGGTGTTAGCACACATCCAGAAGCAGGTAATGCCACATCTCCAGAAGCAGGTGTTGCCACATATCCGAAGGCATGTGATACTCCAATTGTTGAAGCAGGTGATGCCACATTTCCAAAAGCACGTGGTTCCACAACTCCAGAAGAGCGTGGTGCCAAAATTCCAGAAGAAAGATATGCCATCTATGCTGAAGCAGGCGATAGCACACATCCAAAAGCAGGTGATACTAAACCTCAAAAAGCAGGTGATGCTACAGATGCAGAAACAGATGATGCCAAAAATGTAAAAGCATGTGATAATCAAACTGCAGAAGAAGGTAATGCCACATCTGCAGTAGCAGGTTATGCCACAAATCCAGAAGCATGTGATATCACAAATGTAGAAGAATGTTATGCCACAACTCCAGAAGTGAGTAACGTCACACATCCAGAAGCGGGTGCCACATCTCCAGAAGCTGGAGGTGTCACGACTCTAGATGAGAGTGATGACACACATCCAGAAGCACATGATACAATACATCCAGAAGCGTGTGATGCCACATCTTCAGAAGCAGGGGATGCCACAACTCCAAAAGAGGGTTATGACACACCTTCAGAAGAGGTTGATGCCACACCATTAGAGGCAGGTGATGCCACATCTTTAGATGAAGGTGGTGCCACAACTCCAAAAGCGGGTTATGACACACCTTCAAAAGCGGTTGATGTCACACTTCTAGAGGCAGGTGATGCCACATCTTCAGATGAAAGTGGTGCCACTTCTTCAGAAGCGGGTTATGCCAAACCTCCAGAAGAGAGTGGTACCACACTACCAGAAGCAGGTGATGTCACACTTCCAGAAGCAGGTGATGCCAAAATTCCAGAAGCGGGTGCCACATCTTCAGAAGTAAGAGATGTCACGACTCTAGATTCGGATGATGACACACATTCAGACGCACATGATGCTGCTGCAACTTCTCGCGCCGCTACAACTCCACAAGCTGGTTATATCGCATCTTGCGAAGCAAATAAAAATGCATTTCTTAAAGCCGAGGAATTCTTAAATCGAAAAACAGTTTATACTGTATTTACAGAAGGAGGTGATACCCAGAGATATACTGCACCTTTAGAAAACGAAGATGAAGCGTCTTCAAAATATAAGGATAACGAATCTCTAAAAGCAGGCACTACCACGTCTCAAAAAGCAGTTGATACAACATCTCCAGAACTGGGAGATGAGACGACTGCAGAAGCGAGTGATGCCACTAATCCAGAAGCCGGGGATGTCACAAATGCAGAAGCAGGTGATGACACAAATCCAGAAGAAGGCGATGCCACAAGTCCAGAAGCAGGCGATGCCAAATCTCTAGAAACAGGTTATCCCAGAAATGACAAATCAGGTGAAAAAACAACTCCAGACGTAGGTGATGCTAAAATTGCAGAATCAGATGAAGTCGCATTTCCAGAAGCACATGATGACACAAATGCAGATGCACGCGATGCCACAAATGCAGAAGCAGGTAATATCTTAACGGCAGCAGTAGGTACTGCGACAAATCTAGAATCATGTGATGTCACATCTCAAGAATCAGTTGATGCAATAACTTCAGAAACATTGAATACATGTAATACAACTCCAGGGCCAGACAGCTACAGTATTGCTGGAATTTTGGCGGTGTATGCAAACAGTGAAATTCACGCTCATGCATTTTGCCATTCTAACACCGACTATAAAGCATCCACAGACTCTGAGGATACAGAATCTCTAATGCCAGGCGATACCATGTCTCAAAAAGCAGTTGATAATACATCTTTCAGATTTGGCGAAACCACATCATCAGGAGTAGGTTATACCTCATCTCCAAAAGCAGACGATACCGCATCTCTCGAAACACGAGAAGACACTACTCCAGAAGCAGGTGACAACACAATTCGTGCGGCAAATAATGCCGCATTTCCAGAAGCGGGTGATATACCAACTGGAGAAGATGCCAAAATTGCAAAAGCAGGTTATAACACATCTCCAGAAGCGGTTGATGAGACGACTGCAGAAGCAAGTGATGTTATTAATCCAGAAGCAGGTGATGGCACAGCTCCAAAAGCGGCCGATGTAACAAATGCAGATGCATATGACGGCACAACTCCAGAAGCTGGTGATGCCACACAAATTGAAGCTGGTGATGCCATACATATGGAAGCACGCGATGTCACATCTCCAGAAGCGGATGATGCCACACATGCAGAAGGAGGTGATGCCACAAATGTAACAGCAGGTGATGCCACAAATGAAGAAGCACGCGAAGTCATATATGCAGAAACACGTGATGTCACAACTCCAGAAGCTGGTGATGTCACATCTCCAGAAGCAGATGATGCCACAAATACAGAATCAGGAAGTTCCACCAATGCAGAAGCAGATGATGCCACAAACGCAGAGGCATATAATACCACACCACCAGAAGCAGATGATAACAAAGTTCGTAAGGCAAACGATACCGCTTCTCCAAAAGCGGATGATACACCAACTGCAGAAGCTGGTGATGCCACAAATGCTGAAGCAGGTGATTCCACATCTCCAGAAGCAGGTGATACCACAAAAAATGAAGCAGGTAATGCCACAACTACGGAAACAGGTGATGCTACAATTACCAAAACAGATGATGCCACAAATCCAGAAGAATGCGATGCCACAAGTCCAGAAGCAGGCGATGCCAAATCTCTAGAAACAAGTTTTCCCAGAAATGACAAATCAGGTGAAGAAACAACTCCAGACGTAGGTGATGCTAGAAATGCAGAATCAGATGAAGTCGCATTTCCAGAAGCACATGATGACACAAATGCAGATGCACGCGATGCCACAAATGCAGAAGCAGGTAATATCTTAACGGCAGCAGTAGGTACTGCGACAAATCTAGAATCATGTGATGTCACATCTCAAGAATCAGTTGATCTAATAACTTCAGAAACATGGAATACATGTTCCACAACTCCAGGGCCAGACAGCTACAGTATTGCTGGAATTTTGGCGGTGTATGCAAACAGTGAAATGCACGCTCATGCATTTTGCCATTCTAACACCGACTATAAAGCATCCACAGACTCTAAGGATACAGAATCTCTAATGCCAGGCGATACCATGTCTCAAAAAGCAGTTGATAACACATCTTTCAGATTTGGCGAAACCACATCATCAGGAGTAGGTTATACCTCATCTCCAAAAGCAGATGATACCGCACCTCTGAAAACACGTGAAGCCACTACTCCAGAAGCAGGTGACAACACAATCCGTGCGGCAAATAATGCCGCATTTCCAGAAGCGGGTGATATACCAACTGGAGAAGATGCCAAAATTGCAAAAGCAGGTGATAACACATCTCCAGAAGCGGGTGATGAGACGACTGCAGAAGCGAGCGATGTTATTAATCCAGAAGCAGGTGATGGCACAACTCCAAAAGCGGCCGATGTAACAAATGCAGATGCATATGATGGCACAACTGCAGAAGCTGGTGATGACAAAACTCCGGAAGTAGGTGATTCCACACAAATTGAAGCAGGTGATGCCATATATATGGAAGCACGCGATGTCACTACTCCAGAAGCGGGTGATGCCACATCTCTAAAAGCAGGTGATGCCACACCTCCAGAAGTGGATGATGCCACCTCTCCAGAAGCAGGTGATACCATAAATGCAAAACCAGGTGATAACATATCTCCAGAAGCGGGTTATGATACGACTGCTGAAGCGATTGATGCCACAAATGCAGAATCAGGAAGTTCCACCAGTGCAGAAGCAGATGATGCCACAAACGCAGAGGCATATAATACCACACCTCCAGAAGCAGATGATAACAAAGTTCGTAAGGCAAACGATACCGCTTCTCCAAAAGCGGATGATAAACCAACTGCAGAATCTGGTGATGCCACAAATGCTGAAGCAGGTGATTCCACATCTCCAGAAGCAGGTGTTGCCACAAATACTGAAGCAGGTAATGCCACAACTACGGAAACAGGTGATGCTACAAATACCAAAACAGATGATGCCACAAATCCAGAAGAAGGCGATGCCACAAGTCCAGAAGCAGGCGATGCCAAATCCCTAGAAACAGGTTATCCCAGAAATGACAAATCAGGTGAAGAAACAACTCCAGACGTAGGTGATGCTAAAAATGCAGAATCAGATGAAGTCGCATTTCCAGAAGCACATGATGACACAAATGCAGATACACGCGAGGCCACAAATGCAGAAGCAGGTAATATCTTAACGGCAGCAGTAGGTACTGCGACAAATCTAGAATCATGTGATGTCACATCTCAAGAATCAGTTGATCTAATAACTTCAGAAACATGGAATACATATACCACAACTCCAGGGCCAGTCAGCTACAGTATTGCTGGAATTTTGGCGGTGTATGCAAACAGTGAAATGCACGCTCATGCATTTTGCCATTCTAACACCGACCATAAAGCATCCACAGACTCTGAGGATACAGAATCTCTAATGCCAGGCGATATCATGTCTCAAAAAGCAGTTGATAACACATCTTTCAGATTTGGCGAAACCACATCATCAGGAGTAGGTTATACCTCATCTCCAAAAGCAGATGATACCGCATCTCTCGAAACACGTGAAGCCACTACTCCAGAAGCAGGTGACAACACAATCCGTACGGCAAATAATGCCGCATTTCCAGAAGCGGGTGATATACCAACTGGAGAAGATGCCAAAATTGCAAAAGCAGGTGATAACACATCTCCAGAAGCGGGTGACGAGACGACTGCAGAAGCGAGTGATGTTATTAATCCAGAAGCAGGTGATGGCACAACTCCAAAAGCGGCCGATGTAACAAATGCAGATGCATATGATGGCACAACTCCAGAAGCTGGTGATGACAAAACTCCGGAAGTAGGTGATTCCACACAAATTGAAGCAGGTGATGCCATATATATGGAAGCACACGATGTCACTACTCCAGAAGCGGGTGTTGCCACATCTCTAGAAGCAGGTGATGCCACACCTCCAGAAGTGGATGATGCCACCTCTCCAGAAGCAGGTGATGCCATAAATACAAAACCAGGTGATAACATATCTCCAGAAGCGGGTTATGATACGACTGCTGAAGCGATTGATGCCACAAATGCAGAATCAGGAAGTTCCACCAATGCAGAAGCAGATGATGCCACAAACGCAGAGGTATATAATACCACACCTCCAGAAGCAGATGATAACAAAGTTCGTAAGGCAAACGATACCGCTTCTCCAAAAGCGGATGATACACCAACTGCAGAAGCTGGTGATGCCACAAATGCTGAAGCAGGTGATTCCACATCTCCAGAAGCAGGTGATGCCACAAATACTGAAGCAGGTAATGCCACAACTACGGAAACAGGTGATGCTACAAATACCAAAACAGATGATGTCACAAATCCAGAAGAAGGCGATGCCACAAGTCCAGAAGCAGGCGATGCCAAATCTCTAGAAACAGGTTATCCCAGAAATGACAAATCAGGTGAAGAAACAACTCCAGACGTAGGTGATGCTAAAAATGCAGAATCAGATGAAGTCGCATTTCCAGAAGCACATAATGACACAAATGCAGATGCACGCGATGCCACAAATGCAGAAGCAGGTAATGTCTTAACGGCAGCAGTAGGTACTGCGACAAATCTAGAATCATGTGATGTCACATCTCAAGAATCAGTTGATCTAATAACTTCAGAAACATGGAATACATGTACCACAACTCCAGGGCCAGACAGCTACAGTATTGCTGGAATTTTGGCGGTGTATGCAAACAGTGAAATGCACGCTCATGCATTTTGCCATTCTAACACCGACTATAAAGCATCCACAGACTCTGAGGATACAGAATCTCTAATGCCAGGCGATACCATGTCTCAAAAAGCAGTTGATAACACATCTTTCAGATTTGGCGAAACCACATCCTCAGGAGTAGGTTATACCTCATCTCCAAAAGCAGATGATACCGCATCTCTCGAAACACGTGAAGCCAATACTCCAGAAGCAGGTGACAACACAATCCGTACGGCAAATAATGCCGCATTTCCAGAAGCGGGTGATATACCAACTGGAGAAGATGCCAAAATTGCAAAAGCAGGTGATAACACATCTCCAGAAGCGGGTGATGAGACGACTGCAGAAGCGAGTGATGTTATTAATCCAGAAGCAGGTGATGGCACAACTCCAAAAGCGGCCGATGTAACAAATGCAGATGCATATGA
Source organism: Cyrtodaria siliqua (assembly GCA_037043455.1). NCBI lineage: Eukaryota > Metazoa > Mollusca > Bivalvia > Adapedonta > Hiatellidae > Cyrtodaria > Cyrtodaria siliqua. The sequence continues at coordinate 194,928 of JAWPHD010001641.1, forward strand.
TGGCACAACTCCAGAAGCTGGTGATCGCAAAACTCCGGAAGTAGGTGATTCCACACAAATTGAAGCAGGTGATGCCATATATATGGAAGCACTCGATGTCACTACTCTAGAAGCGGGTGATGCCACATCTCTAGAAGCAGGTGATGCAACACCTCCAGAAGTGGATGATGCCACCTCTCCAGAAGCAGGTGATGCCATAAATGCAAAACCAGGTGATAACATATATCCAGAAGCGGGTTATGATACGACTGCTGAAGCGATTGATGCCACAAATGTAGATGCAGGTAATGCCAAAAATGCAGAAGCACATGATGTCACAACTCCAGAATTGGGTGATACCACATCTTCAGAAGCGGATGATGCCACATCTCCAGAAGCGGGAGATGCCACACATGCAGATGCAGATGATGCCACAAATGCAGAAGTAGGTGATGCCACAAATGCAGAAGCACGTGGTGTCACAAATGCAGAATCCCTTGATGTCACAACTCTGGAGGCGTTTGATGCTATCTCTCCAGAAGCTGGTGATGCCATAAATGTAGATGCAGTTGATGCCACAAAGGCAGGAGCAAATGATGTCATAACTCTAGAGAAGGGAGATGCCACATATCCAGAAACAGGTGATGTCACAACTACAGAAGAAAGTGATTCCATAACTCCAGAAGCAGGCGATACCACAACTCCAGGAAAGGGTGATACAACAACCACAAAAACGAGTGGTACACCACCTAAAGAAGCATTTGATTCCATAACTGCAGGAGCACATGATACTACAACTTCAGAGCCAGACAGCTACAGTTTTGCTGTAATTTTAACGTCCTATGCAAACAGTGAAATACATATTCATGCATTCTACCCTGATGGAGATGACAATACGGACATCGGGAGGACTGCTTCCCCCTGCCAATGGCACACCCTGTTTTCGAACGGCGGTAAGTGTTTAACCCCAGTTTAATAAACTTTAAACATACATTTCAATAATGAATTGAAATTTAACAGATACTTTATTTTATTTGTCCCAGTTATCACAAAATCCTGATGGGGACTAATGCCCCCTTTACACAGAAGGAGATCGTTGAGCGATACAAAATTGGCCCGATCTCTCTACGATCTCCTAATAAAACCTCGAACAAGTCGCTTCTGTGTTCATTGAGCGATCAAAAATTCAATTTTCGGCAACTTTAATGGCGATCTATAGAGATCATTGAGCGACCTTGGCGATCATTGAGCGCTCAGAGATCATTGGGAGACCGATGAGATCGTTGAGCGCTCCTTGAGCGTTCGTTGAGAGATCGCTTACCTAGGTGATCGATCTCCTCATAGTTTTGGATTTGGTCAAGAGATCTGGCCAATTTTTGATCGCTCAACGATCGCCACCTCTGTGTAAAGGGGGAATAAGGAATTGCGAGACTAGTCTGACATAGTGGTCATACTAACATTGCGATGTATCTTGGAAAGGCATTCAAAGATAGATCGACTAAATGAGGATTGATTCACACCTGTGTAGCCTTTGCTACTGGCACTTCTCTAAACATGCCAGATGTGGTAAATCCCTTTTGTTTATAATGTGATATGTTTATTCTACAAGAAATGTTACCTTGCTTAATATGTATCAAAACGTAATTTAACTGTGAAATAAGTGTCGAAAATGTCCGTGAAATAGGTCTGTGAAATTCGTGAAGTTCAATCCAAGTTGGACATTATAGAGTGTGGACTATGGCAACGTTGGATGCACATGAGACTGCGTTGTGATGCTAGTACGGTGAGCTAGTTGATCACTTGTTGTCGTCTCCTATGTCTTTTCAGTGTATGTCGTACATGTACCCTCTGTCTCGGGTTGTATGTCGTTACCTCTGTCTGGTGGCTGTGTGCCGTTACCTCTGGTTGTTGGTTGTACGTCGTTCGCACTGCCTGTTGTATGTCGTTCCCTCTGTCAGTTGTATATCATTTCTTTGTCTGTTGGTTCTATGAAGTTCCCTCTGTCTGGTTGTTGTATGCCGTTCACTTTTGTCTTTTGGTTATATGTCGTTCCCTCTGTCTATTGATTGTAGTCTGGTGGTTGAATGCATTTTCACCTGTCTGGTGGTTGTATGTTGTTCCTCTGTCTGTTGGTTGTATTCCGTTTCCTCTATATTTTGGTTGTATGACGTTTCCTGTCTGTTGGTTGTATGCCGTTTTCTCTGTCTGTTGACTGAATGCCTTTTTCTCTGTTGGTTATATGCCGTTCACTTCGTCTGTTGGTTGTATGGCGTTTCATCTGTCTGTTGGTTTTATGCCGTTCCCTTCGTCTGTTGATTGTATGCCGTTCCATTCGTCTGTTGGTTATATGCTATAACCGCTACTGATGATCTTCCCTGAACGATTCCTTTTCCGGACGGACCCACTGAATATAGTCTGACAGCCTGCACCAGACAGGCGAACACGGTATTAAATTAAAGGGTAGGATTGAGTATAAAAAAAAAAAAAATAGCCCGTAGCAACTTTTCTGATCATTTTATGCATTATGCTGCTCAGAGAGGTTTAATCACACATTTGTAAATAATAAAGCATTTTTAAATCATAGAATTTGGCATGTAAATACATTAAACATTACTCTATACAGATATATCAAAATAATTATTTTCCATACTTTCTAGAACAAAACTTTTATTCCTAACGGTTAAATTTTGAATTTGGTGCATCTATTAATAGCTTTACCTGTAAAAACAAGATCAGTGATTGGTCAGAGTGCTGAAACCTTTATATTGAAGCAGACGAAATACTAACGGGCTTCAGTGTATACATAGTGACGGTGGACTCTACCGAACGCTGGGGTTTAAATGAAAATAAATTATTGATCGTTTGGTTGATTATTGAAAATAAAAATAACTATAGGTCACACGTGCGGGACTTTCCATTTACTGTCACTCGTTTGACCTCGAGTTAATTATATTTCAATAAACTAACGAACGGTCCAATGAATATAAGAATATGTCATGGGTATCGGGTGAAGATAGGGAATTCCAACGTGTGTGTAATTCTAAGGTTTATAGTCCCCCACCAACAAATAAAAGCCCCTTGCGGAGTGTCTTGTCGTATATGGGTACAATAGAGTCTGGACGTATGGAATTCCAACCCGAGGTATAAGTATTTTTATCGGAACCGAGGCTCTGCCGAGTTTCCGATTAAAACAAGTATACCGAGGGTTGGAATTCCCTATCTGAAACGATTACTCATGATATATTATTTTCTTGTATATCAGAGACATGGTGTGCGTTGACTAACGTTTTGCATGTTTCCCTGCATACCGGATGTAGGTGCGCGCGTGAATTTGATCTCGACCATAGGATGAGATGAAATATCTAGAATGACGGATATCCTTGTCCGGTACTTTCTTGTATACCGGACAAGAATATCCCCGGTAAAATTAGGGATATTCTTCGGTAAAATGACGGATATTCTTGTCCGGTATGTAAGAAAGTCTCCGGTAAAATGACGGATATCCTTGTCCGGTATGCAAGAAAAGACTTTCTTGCAAGAAAAGACTTTCTTGCATACCGGACAATAATATCCGTCATTTTACCGGGGCTAGATATTTCCATCTCACCCTAGGGTCGAGATAAGATGCACGCGCGTTAGTAGCTGGCGGCGTCAACGCACACCATGTCTCTGATATGCAAGAAAAAGAATCTATCATGGATATTCGGTTCAGATAGGGAATTCCTACCCACGGTATAAGTGTTTTAATCGGAACCTCGGCAGAGCCTCGATCGTTTCCGATAAAAAACACTTATACCTCGAGTTGGAATTCCCTATCTTCACCGGATAAATATGAAAGATTCTTATATTCCATACCACATGTTAAACGTGGATAGCCTTATCCGGTATGCAAGAAACAGTATATCTCAATCCACTTTTAGCATTTTGTAGAAACCTGTACCCGCTTTTGTTTTACCTTGCATATAATATGAAACAATAACTGTCTCATTTTGTTTTCAGATGCTATACTAAAATCATCAAAACGAACCCGCCATGACAAGAGGAAACATTGAACGTTTGTTTATACAATAGTATAAAAAATTTATTTATACAACTGTATAAAACTTTTATTTATAAAAAAGTATAACACTTTTATTTATACAATACATGTGGATTATTTAATGTGATTTTAATAAATGAACGGAGAATGTAAAGTAATAAAAAGTAATTTAAACATTTAATAGAGTCTTGTTTTATTACTTTCGGATTCCATCTTGATCTTTCATTAAAGTGCTCTTTGGTCTTGTCTTTCATCGGGGTTTTTCCTAGACGAATCTATTTCTTTTAAATGTTCCAGTTCATGATACAAATATCATATCAGCCAAAATATGGTGTAAGCATTGTGCGCTATAGGTTTTAAAACAATGATTTCACCATATATGTTGAATGGCACTGGGCGTCAGTTGCTTAGATTATTATATTAAAGGTTTCAAATATCATTGAACATTTTAAAACGGACCACTAGACTCCTACTAAAAGCCTGGGGAACCTCCTTTAATGAAGCTATTTGTTTCAAATAGCTTTCGTGACACTTATTTTTAACAAGTAATACATAGAGGATATTTGTTGTTTTGTCGTGAATAACATATTTTAATTTCATCGAGAAGTGAGAAAACTTTATATTTTCACGAATGCGAAGCATGAGTGAAAATATAAAAGTTTTCTAACTTCGTGATGAAATAAAATATGTTATTCACGACAAAACAACAAATTTTCTTTTTATTTTATGGTTTTACAAACAGTTATTTAAGCAATTTCAGTAGCTAAACAGTTTTACACACCTGACTACGCGCCCTGTTCACGATGACGAAACGTTACATGACGTCATTTTTTTAAAAACCGTTAACGTCAAAGAAAGAATGTAATTAAATAAACAGTGGATTTAACAGTATAACAGTTGGAATATCTTGTGAGTCGTGTTACTGTGCATTTGTGTTGGTTGTACATTAAAAAAAGTAGTCCCGGCAGCTACTGTGGAAATAAAACTAGATATTCCACAGTGTGGAATAACACTTTTATTTCACTGATAAAATACAGTATTTCATTGCTTATCATAAAATAAATAACATCACATCATTACATGCATATGCTATGTATGGTTTCATATCCACACAAATCAACCCCTTAAAGGGACTGGAGACAATATGGAAGCATTAAAGGCGTATATCCAAATACGAACATAACAAACAGAATGTAATCAGGTTATTATTAAATGTGCATATGCACTAACGTAGAGCCCATTGTCCGTACAACTTAAGTAATAGATAGAGTATGGTCAAATTTAGTGGGTTAATTTAAACATCGAGATGGGCGTAGCCAATCGAGGTGTTTAAATTAACCAACGAGATGAAAACATACTCCAATTTTTTTTTTAGCATGTCTATTTTAGCTCCCTGCCATACACTGACTTCCAATAACTGGTAGTTGTAGTACACCATTTATTCTGAGAGGTATTATTTTCAATTAAACGATTTACACCTGTGCTATTACAAATGGAATTTTCAGTGACCATGCTGCAATTATTTTTAATGAAATAGTTTGGTCTGAAAAACTAGTTTTGTTGTATAAATGACTAATAGTAATGCATATGATGCTTAAAGGCTTTTATAATATAAATTCATATTTTGTAATATAAGTAATAGATAGAGTCTGGTCTCAGAGAGTTGATTTATTTAAATAACGAGATGGGCTTAGTCCGTCGAGGTTTTTAAATAACCAAAGAGTTGAGACAGACTCTATCTGTTTTGTAGTATGATTTACTTACTGACCCTGTCCGTACTCTAACTTCCATTTATCGGAAGTAAGATTATGGTAAAGCGCCAACCCTTTGTTTATCCTCAATTAAACGATTTAATGAGATTTTGATATTGATGGTAGAAATGAATCTAACCATTTTCCTTTGCTGATTAAATTATGTTTTGAAAACAAATCTATCGAAAATAATAACACCAACAATGAAAATGAAACTTCAAACGATTCAAATGAAAGATAATAAAAGGACGATTTTTCATATACATTTAGAAATATTGTTATGTATATCATGTATATGAAAGATGACATTTTAAATAGTATACCTAATGCTATTGAACTTGCTGTAGTGTTGCTGAAATGTTTCGTAAGGCAGCGGAGTGTATGCGTATTAAACCAGGCACTGTAATCAACAGGCTAACCCAACCCGCGTGGTGGGATGCTACATGTGATAACTTGGAACAAGGAAAACGTAGAAGTCTGCGAATTCATAGATCAGATAGTAGTACCCGGGAAAATTTAGATCTTTATAAAAACTGTGAAAACAGATTTAAATACACTTGTACACAAAAACAAAACGAACATCATGCAAAGTACAGACAAGAGCTCATTGAACACTAATTTGTTTTGGAAGACGTGAAAGAAAAATCAGGTTTAAACGAACACAATCGACAACAGATAAGATAGCAAAACGTATGTGGTTCGATTATTTTAAAAAACTTATTATATTGCAATAATGTCGAAAATGCTGAGCAAGTAACTAACTTATTACGAGAAAATGAGATAATAGATGATATTTTTAACGGTCCATTCTAAACAGCAGAACTGAAAACAAACGTGTTTAATTTAATATAAGGTAAATCTACAGGACCTAGCGGTGTATTAGCAAAAATGATAAAATATAATTTAACTGATATATCACCGATCCTCTTACCGTTATATAATAGAATTCTTGAAACTGAAAGTTTTTTCTGTCCGTTTGGGAACAGAGAATGTTATGTCCATTGCAACAAATTGGGCTCGCAAAGCGATCCTAAATAATTACCGTGGGATCTCATAAACGGATACCTTAAATAAAGTTCTAATTGGAATGATGTTCAATAGATTAATACGTCTGGACAGAAAATTATAATAAATTGATGAGGCACAATCAGATTTCAGGCAAGGCTATTCTACAATTGATAGTTTATTTACACTTCAGGCCATTATCCAAAAGTATATAAGTAAAAAAGGTGGTCGTCTTCATTGTTTGTTTGTGGACTTTTCAAAGGCATTTGATCTTTTCAAAGGCATTTGATAAGATAAATCATACCGAACTGTTCAATAGTCTTATAAGAAAGGGAATAGGTGGAACATTTCTAAAACTATTGGCAGCAATGTAAAGCAGCCTTGCGTCATGCGTTCGTACTGATAGAAATTGTTATACACATTGTTTTGAATGCCATATACGATGTAGACAAGGCTGTAAATTGAGCACGATCCTGTTTAACCTTTTTATAAACGACATAATAGATGAACCTAAACACTCTTGCGATAATGGTATTCATGTATCTGATGACGTTGATGATATCTTTGCGCTTCTTTATGATGACGACAATGGCCAACTGTGCAGATATTGTCAGACAACTTCAATCACAAATAAATGTAATTTCAAGTTTTTGTAATCGTACAGGTATGTCAATAAATCTTAGGAAGACAAAAAACCATAGTTTTTAGAAATGGTGGATATTTGAGAGGTAACGAAACATGGTCATACAATGTTGATCAACTGGAAAATGTTTCATGTTATAAATACATAGGTCTTTATATGACACCAAAGCTGATATGGACAAAGGCTCAAGAAACATTGGCAACTCAAAGCAGAAGAACATTACTTTCAATATCCAAATTTCAACGTAATATTGGCTATTTTGATTATTATGAACTCTTTAAATTATTTGATAACATGGTTATGTCTATTTTAACATACGGTTCCGAATTTGGGCTATCAATATTGTAATCACATTGAAAATGTCCATGATTATTACTGCAGTTCTGCAGTCGATATTTAAAGTTATATGAAAATGCATCCTATGCATTCGCCAAAGGCGAGTGTGGCAGGTTTCCAATTATATATCAATTATTATTGTAAATGTGTTAAATACTGGATACGAATCTCACATATGAGTTATACCAGATACCAAAACAATTATGCTAAGAAATATTGATGAGGTCGGTAGAACAACATGGGCAACTCATGTTACATCACTACTTTTTAGATATGGTTCCGGTGTAGCATGGATATCGGTAGTCCAGCAACCCTCCTTCGGTAATCGGTTTCCAATTTATTTTTTATTCGGGAGGACCAAGTAGACTGGTACCCGGTACGCAGTATAGTCTACTGGTCTACGAATTCACACTCATGATTGCAGGGTTAGGATATCGATGAATAAGGAGACGTACATTCATTTATAGCCATATTTAAACAACGCTTAATTGATTGCGCTCTCCAAAATTGGTGAGCTGAACTATCTCAGTCGTCTAAAGCAGCCCATTGTCAACACTTTAAATCTCTAATGTTGAAAGATATCTAAGTTTAGATATGCCTCTAAAACATAAAATTGCTTTTTCTAGGTTGAGATGTTCTGCACATAATTTATATGTTGAAACAGGAAAACATTCCAATACCCCATATCATGAGAGAAAATGTATGTTGTGTATGTCAGGAGAAGTAGAACACGAATACTATGTAATTATGCAATGTTCATATTATGAAGATTTACGAAATCATATTTCGCATGTTAATATGAATATGAATTTTGTCAATACGAGTTTGATTACATTCTATAATTCAATGGTAACAACCGATGCATATGAACTGTAACTGCTATGCAAATATGTGTACGAAACACTGAATAAAAGACATCTGTTTTTTCAAACTATCAATAATATACCATAAGGTAACACTATTGCAATACGCATTGCAAGGCGTGTCCTAATATCTATAATAATGTACGCTGAACTGTGTATTTTTCAAAATACAATAGCCAGTCAGTGCTTTGTTCTTGTATGATTAATTGCTCTTAATGTAATTAAAAGAATACTATATACGTTTAATTAAGCTATAGGGTATACACATGTAATCGTAAACTGTAACGAGCGTATTGTAATTGATGAGGTATACGTTAATAACAATAAACCTACGACATAACCTTTCACATGAATGAATTAAAGCAGCTATCCCGCCATCAACAGCCACATGTTACATCATATGTACACCGTTTCTAAACCTACTGACGACGAGGTATATATATAACCTACTGACGACGAGGTATATATATAACTTACTGACGACGAGTTATATATATAACTTACTGACGACGAGTTATATATATATAACTTACTGACGACGAGGTATATATATAACCTACTGACGACGAGGTATATATATAACCTACTGACGACGAGGTATATATATAACTTACTGACGACGAGGTATATATATAACCTACTGACGACGAGGTATATATATAAATTACTGGCGACGAGGTATATATATATAACCTACTGACGACGAGGTATATATATAACCTACTGACGACGAGGTATATATATAACTTACTGACGACGAGGTATATATATAACTTACTGACGACGAGGTATATATATAACCTACTGACGACGAGGTATATATATAACTTACTGACGACGAGGTATATATATAACCTACTGACGACGAGGTATATATATAACCTACTGACGACGAGGTATATATATAACTTACTGACGACGAGGTATATATATAACCTACTGACGACGAGGTATATATATAACCTACTGGCGACGAGGTATATATATAACTTACTGGCGACGAGGTATATATATATAACCTACTGACGACGAGGTATATATATAACCTACTGACGACGAGGTATATATATAACCTACTGACGACGAGGTATATATATAACTACTGACGACGAGGTATATATATATAACCTACTGACGACGAGGTATATATATAACTTACTGGCGACGAGGTATATATATAACTTACTGCGACGAGGTATATATATATACCTACTGACGACGAGGTATATATATAACCTACTGGCGACGAGGTATATATATAACCTACTGACGACGAGGTATATATATAACCTACTGACGACGAGGTATATATATAACCTACTGACGACGAGGTATATATATAACTTACTGCGACGAGGTATATATATATAACCTACTGACGACGAGGTATATATATAACCTACTGACGACGAGGTATATATATAACCTACTGACGACGAGGTATATATATAACTTACTGACGACGAGATATATATATAACCTACTGACGACGAGGTATATATATAACCTACTGACGACGAGGTATATATATAACCTACTGACGACGAGGTATATATATAACTACTGAGCGACGAGGTATATATATATAACCTACTGACGACGAGGTATATATATAACCTACTGACGACGAGGTATATATATAACTTACTGACGACGAGGTATATATATAACTTACTGACGACGAGGTATATATATAACCTACTGACGACGAGGTATATATATAACTTACTGACGACGAGGTATATATATAACCTACTGGCGACGAGGTATATATATAACCTACTGGCGACGAGGTATATATATAACCTACTGACGACGAGGTATATATATAACTTACTGACGACGAGGTATATATATAACTTACATATTTTGAGAATCCAAACACTTTGGACACAATATTAACGTTTTTAACCAGCCAGGCCAAACCCCGAAAACTGGAGCTTCGAATTTAGAGTTACCAACTCATAATTCATTTTATTCAGTCATGGGTATTTTTAGAACCCGTTAATAAACCCTTACTTTTAATGGGCACAGATACATTATTATATGACATGAACACCTGGATATAGTTTTGATACATGGTTTTTGCAATGCAATTTCACCTTTATTTGGCGGTTAGTTTCTTTAAAGGACACTGTCCGTAACTTTTAGCGTATAAAAACAAACAATAAGTATGTTCGCAAACATTACACACTAAACATTATTGAATATTTACTAATTAAAAGCAAAATTGTTTAACGGTATTCAATCGCGGTACAAAAAAAAGTAAATCCGCTTTGTGCGTTTGAACTCGCAGCCCAAACTAAAATTACACTCACAGTTAATAGTGTGCGTGAGCGTATTAAAGTGGTCGACAACGCTCCCGACTGAGCTAAGCGGGCTATACATATTTCGCAATACATACTATGGTGAAACCTAATGCGCTAATGGAAGTCACGTGATCGCAGAAAAGGTAAATAGTGTGGGTCCCACTTTATTTACATATAATAATTTAAACTTTTTTTTTCAAACTCACGAATGTATTCTACATACTTCTAAGTGTCTATCCTCATGTTTTCATGTATACATTTCGCTGAATAAAAGTTAGACAGTTATTTGGTTATGCTCAATATCTGCTTACTTACGGACAGTCCCTTTAATGCTCGATGTTTTACACCACATCGTACACATACAAACGGACGAAAAATTAAACAAATAAAACAGTTAGTTATTAAAATTAATGTAAAAATGTATTGTTAAAACTATTTACAAATTAGGGATGATATGTTACAAGTATTAACTATGTATACTAAAGCAAAAAAGAAACGTAACTCTGCGATTTTCCGCTGTATAATTCATATAATGCACACGCAGTTCTACGTCATATTCCAGAGAAATCTCAAGATATTTGCAAAACCAACAGAGTATTCATTCTGGCAATTGTTCACCATGTAATAAATATGAATGAGTATAACGTGTATGCCCTAGTCTTGCATACCGGACAAGGATATCCTTCATTTTACCGGGGCTAGATATTTCCATCTCACCGTAGGGTCGAGATAAAATCACGCGCGCCAACATCCGGTATGCAGGAAAACATGCAAAACGTTGGTAGCTGGCGACGTCAACGCCCAACATGTTTTTGATATGCAAGAAAAATAATCTATCATGGGTATTTATTCGGTTCAGATAGGGAATTCCAACCCTCGGTATAAGTGTTTTAATCGGAACCTCGGAAGAGCCTCGGTTCCGATAAAATCACTCATAACTCGGGTTGGAATTCCCTATCTTCACCGCATACCCATGAAAGATTCTTATATTCTGCACAGGACTGAAACAACTTTCTCTTGACTAGAAGGAAGTAACATTTCATCGAGTGACGAAATTCTATAAATAGGAGAGGGAGGAGCTTATTTCAAAATGAATACTATTTTGAACATGTTATTCACTTGGGATGCAATTTAAAGATTAAGTGAAGTTTAAATGAACAGATACAAATGAAATTTGTTGCAGAACTGGCCATACGCTCACTACGTACAAAGATATAAACAAAATATCTGACAGACCTACCCTAATTGCTAAAATTAATTTTAAAGTTTTAAAAATCAAACACAATTTCAGCTGTTGATGCCCTTTGACCCTGGTCATATGATGTATTTTGGTCACTGCAATGTACCTTATTATCCTTTCCAAAGAACTTTCACAATGATCACAACAAGAGTTTGTTAAATGCAAATAAAAAAAAACACTTGGTCATTTATCTACATGTTAATTGGTTTAATTATGTCTTTGAGATTTTTTTGCTCGAGTCTTTTTAACTAAATATGTGAATGGTTCCATACACCAGCATTTGACAAGATGTTCCAAGAAAGTTTATATCTCTTTTTTCTAAGAGATGCGTTGCGTACATGTGGATAGGCGCCTTGGCCTAGCCATGTTTGATGGTTAGCTGTCACGCATATAGAGATACACTCAATGTCGACAAACTGTCAAAACATGCAGTTCCTCCACATTTCTGTCTTCATCATTATTGTCCTCATCTCCAGAAGGGCTATTTTGATCTTGATGAGACTGATTGTCATCCCCATTAGTACCAGGGAGATTAACTGACGAAATATCAGATTCAACATGATCCATAACAATATTTAGCTGTTCATTAGTGTCTTCATTTATCCCCAGTGTTTTCTGATCATTCTCAAATGACCAATCTGACGATATCAATGCCTCATTAAAACCTCAATTATTATGATTAAAGAAGTAAAACACATTCCAAAGTTGTTCTTCTGTAATATTCAGTCGCCCTTCACGCTACTACATGTTGCATTTGGCGCGAATTTACTGGCTATCTACACTGAACAAAATTGCTAAGTATCAACTTTTGTATCTTAATTAACTTTCTCATTTTAAATATATTTTAGAAAAGATATATGATAAGTATTTTGTTTTGACCCATAGTTCGTAAAACATTTATTTTTTGTTTAAATTGTTACATCTTTTGAGAGTTACCCTCCCTTTATATGAAAACATGAAATGTGCTGATCAAACACATAACATGAGTCAAAGATCGCTTAAAATATAAAATTCTTAAAATTGGTATGAAATAATAGAAAAAAACATACAAATTTGACCCCTTTATCGCAGATTCTCCGTCTATGAAAAAATGAAATATGGATAATCTTAAATTACCTCCCTTTAAATTGAATATTGTTTGAAATTCAAGTAACTGTAATTCAGCGTTAACATTAAATATTTTGAAAATTTCTTTTGCAAACGCATTTGTAGTGGTAATGCTAGTAAAACATGATGTCAAAATAATTTTAACTGGCATATTTAAGAATTAGGAACATCGAAAGCTTCACTTATTCGAAGTACTTAATAAAATCCTATATACCCAGTTGTATAAGTGTTATAACTTATTTCTTAGAAAAAACATTGACTTAAAAGTTTTAAAATATGTTCATGCAATCAGAGTAGACGATTTACACTCATTATTTTGCAGTTTAACCGTATCTCTAATCAAGCACAAAATACACAAAACAATGAGAATATTATTGACATATTCTTAGGTTGATACTTAGCAATTTGGTTTAGTATAGTTATTAACATTCTTCACACATATTAAAGGGCTATTCTCCAATTCAATTCAATTTTTTTTATTCCAAGATTTTGCATGTGTAAAACAGCAATGGATATAATATATAATGCAAGTTCAACTGTAAATGGTAATCGTTATGACAAATAAAGGTGGTAGTACAGCGAGAGAAAATGATGATAGTGCAGAGCAGAACTTATAGTTTTCACAAAATAATCTACAGTCAAATAAGAAAGTATGATGTAAGTTAAGAGGGATAGGATAGCTATTGTTCATTGGTGTCAGAGGGGAGACAACTGAGCATGCATAGATACGTGTATATTTATTTATATATCATGCTGGTCTCCGTCCCTTTAACCATATAAACTATAATACAAATAATAGTAACATATTAAATATTGAATTATGGTTAATATTAAGTATTGCATTTAGGTCTATAGATGCATGCAAATCAAAATATAACAATATACAACGTTGGTTCATTTCTTTACGGCATATATAATACATACATTTAACTAAGTTGGGATAAACAATATGAATGATCTTTTCGTCTAGTAGCTACATGAAAATCAGAATTTGCACGGGACTTCGACGTACTGTCTATAGATATTTCTTCGAACAGTGTGTAAACAGTTCAAAACAGTGATTCAGTGATACTGGAGTTACTATTTACAGGTAGGAAATTAAGAATCTTACTTCAATGTTTATGTGCTTAACAATAAGTTATTATATAATTAGTATCACACGGAAAAGTAGCATAATTCAACATGTGCCTTATTATATTGCACAACATGTACACAGGTGGAGAGATACCCCAGTTTTTATACCTTGACACATAATACGAAAACGAAACCTGTGAAAAGGTATTGTCGGGGTTCTTATGTCTTGTGTATAACAATATACTATTACAAAACACACACAATAAAGTAAACATTCATAATGGAATGAAAGATTTTACTTATTATATAAGCAGGCTGATATGTATACATGTACGCTGTGCAGAACCACGCAAGAAAAACATATTTATATATTTTAAGTTAGATTTTTCTCTGATTTGGCTGATCAAAGTTATATTTAAATATCAGCAATTGACATAATGTATTACAAGAGAGAGAGAGAGGGGAGGGAGGTTAAATAAAATATGTACCTTTAACATTATAAATGTATAGACTTATCACACTATGAAAACAAATAAGAACTCGGCAACTTGATACAGATGTAGACCTGTTGCTTCTTGATACAGAGGTAGACCTTAATACAGAGGTAGACCTGTTGCTTCTTGATACAGAGGTAGACCTTGGTACAGAGATATACCTTGATACAGAGGTAGACCTGTTGCTTCTTGATACAGAGGTAGACCTTGGTACAGAGGTAGACCTGTTGCTTCTTCATACAGCGGTAGACCTTGATACAGAGGTAGACCTTGATACAGAGGTAGACCTGTTGCTTCTAATTAATAACCTTGTGGAGTGGGCACGTGCACTTATGTTTACATTATCTTGGAATAGGATTGGCATTTGATTTGTCCGTGTATACTAAAAGTGCATTTGCTGATAAACATAACTTCAGTTTTAGTGGTTAATATGTGTTAACAGGTTAATTTGCTAGTTATGAACTGGATTATTTCATATATGTTTAGTAACTAAACAATATTTATGTTTGTACAATGTAACACTCGTCAATTAGAATTCATTGATTTTGAAAGCTTTGGCTTTTCTTGACATTTAATTATGGAGGTAAACCCAGATAGATATGTTAGATTGAAAGAAACCGTGAAATATTGCACTGTTAGAAGAAAAAGAAAGTCGGACTCGGGTTCACCAATGAAGCGTCGTAACATTAGACGAAAGTTAAAAGAAAAGCAAAATGTGTTTGGTATTGTTAAGTTTTATGTTCAAATTGAACAAGAAAATATACAGTTGTTCAATAAAATTGACCAATAAAAGAAATTGTTCATGTTTGAGCAGTAAATGTCATTCATTAAGCTTAATGAAAACGTATTTTACTGGTAAGTGCCCTTTTTTATCAAATATTCATCACTTAGTATCTAAAATGTGTAAACAGATTTGACACTATGAAAATCAATACTCTATGCTGGACATAGAGGAGATGGACACTTACACTCTCTATAGCATATACTGCAGTATATGGGAAGCCATAACCGTCAAAATGTGGATATTTACAAACCATTCAATGACATGCCATTTAATTCAACATGAAGTCATTTGATGACGTACATATTTTACACAGTATCATTTCACTTCGAACCGTATCAATTCACTTTGTAACGAATGAACAGAGTTTACACGTCGCATCGACTCAGTATGTACGTCATCAAATGACTTCATTAAATGGCCTGTCATTGAATGGTTTGTAAATATCCACATTTTGACGGTTATGGCTTCCCACAGCAGTAAATGTTTACAAATACAACAGCTGACTGCTGATTAGGAACGCCTATAACTTTGATCTGTAGGCGCTTCTGACTGCTGATTAGGAACGCCTATAACTTTGATCTGTAGGCGCTTCTGACTGCTGATTAGGTACGCCTATAACTTAGATCTTAAGCGCTTCTGAACGCTGCCGTGAGTACATTTCATTGTTCACAGGCAAATCCTAAATGGCTTGCAAAAGTTACGAATATATTTGTTAATAAAACATTTCAAATCAGTGTAAGGTGTTTTAGTATTAGAGATATATACATCTAATGCTGCCTTAACATTATCAGCTATATCATTACCTCGTATTCCTACGTGGCTTGGAAACCAGCAGAAAATAAAAACATTATCCATTATAAGAAAGTTGTATTTTTCAAAAAAAAGAAGCACATAACTGGGTTATGAAAAGGATAAAGAGATGAAAGATCATCAGAAAATATAACAAAATGGTCATCATCAGATTCCTGAATATAATTTAAGGCAAGTTCAATTGTCATACCTGAGCTAATCGGTCATTATAACATGTTAGCAGTAAGATTTGTATGCTTGTTCAATGACCAGGTAGTGTTTGTAAATAGTTCCTTAGGTATAGCGTCTGTAGCTTTAAGTTGAGTTGAAAAAATAGAGACTTTGTCAGGCAGTCGGCTCTTTAAACTTTGTTTGTGAACAACAGCTGCTGCAGCTATCCTGTCTCCATCTCTAGAACAATATGTATATATGTATGTTGAAGATTACTGTATGTCCATTTAATTTCATTCAATTTACTTTGAAAGATAGTAGGATCTGTACAGGTTTGTTATTATTACAAAGATCAAAACTAATGGTTGGAGTTTCCAAAGTCCAACGTCAAATTAAGAATCACCAGCTCATAATTCATTTTACACATATTCATTCATGGATATTGTAAGAACCTGTGAATAAATATAAATATTTAATCAGCACCTATACATAATTATATGATCTGAACACATGGATAGAAGTTTGATAAATGATTCTGCAGTGTAATTTTGCCGTTATTTGGCATGTCAGTTTCATTACCGGGACGATGTACTGGTAGAGCGTCCGCCATGATTTGCGGGAGGTCGTGGGTTTGATCCCCTGCCTGTCCACAACATACTAGTAGCTCTGTTGCTTGACTTTCAGAATACATAAGGTACGGATAGGACTGATCCACCCGGTGTCAATAAATAGAGTTTAATTAACATTGTTGTTGTGATACGGGAAATAATTCCCTCGTGAGAAAGATTCTTGCGATATAGAAACGAGTGCGCAAGAATCTTTCTCACAAGCTTGCGCACTCGTTTCTATATCGCAAGAATCTTTCTCACGAGGGAATTATTTCCCTGTGATACGAGAAAGTGATACGGGAATTATTTCCCGTATCATAACAACAATGTTAACTAAACTATATATTATATATTCTGTGATGAATTTCTTTCCAGTCGTCAATATTTTTACACCAGTTTGCCTTTTTACACCAGTTTGTACAATCTCCACGCAGAGTTTTCGTTCCTTGCACTCACATATATCTCTTCTAACTACTAAATTACAAGATTTTGGTAAAACCTGTTAAATTGGAATATCTTTGCCTGAAACTTATTTATTTCTTGTGTAAATATAATTTTCAGAATATCTGCAAATTAGATGTTGCAAGATTTGAAATCATGCATGAAAACAATTTAGTTTTAATCGGGTCTATTTTACTACAAAAATAATACGTACTTGAGTCTCCTCAATCGAAACGCATATGTAAATAAACATTTCAAACCGCAGCCCGATAGCAGAAAATTACTAAAAAAATTAACTCATAGAAATAAAAATTGAAATTATTTAATACAGGTCTATATTTTATCTTTGCAGATCACGCAAAAGGATTTATTATAAACATCGTCATAACTTTTTTGAATAATCACGTGAACTAACCGTTCGCCCTGCTTCCTTTGACGTTGACAGAGTCAAAAGACAGAGTCAAAAGAGGAACGAGTGTACTCTGGGTAGAGATTGCAGTTTGCACGAGAACGCCATCATAAACCAAACCAATCGATGAAACCAAACAAGTGGAACCGGAACTCTTCGTTAATTTCCGTAATCGTTATTTCCTGGTGGCGGAATCTGACGAAGACGTCCGTAAAACAATCGTTCTCGCCACTGACGGAAAAGGCCGAGCAATGTTCCGTACTGCGAAATATTTAGCAAAATATTTAGCAGTAGAGCGCTGTCAATATTTTAAGCTCGTTCAAACAAAAATGCTATACCGAAATTGAATTTTTAGACTAAAATTGCTAATTTGATGTTTCAGTTTCTCGGTCCAAATTTCCGATAAACCGGTTTCCGTATATTTATGACCACATAAATTGTATAAATGTCGGGATTCGCACGTCGATTTCCAAGATGGAAACAGTCCAACATTGTCGACTGAACGATTTTGACATTTACTTTCACACTCGTGTAGTGTATGCTCAGAAACTCAACATCTCGTGCAACTCAGCATGCACATTTGCGTACCAAAATCATATGTTTGATTTGGGATCGAAGCGTCTAAGTCCAAGATGGCCGTCTCTAATTCCTATCAAATCCACCAAAAAGCAATTTGGTAAAGTTACTACCCATAATAAATATCATGCTTGCACAGGTTTTATAAACTTGACTTCCTAGTAAATTATAAACATATTCACATATCACGATTTTTACCACTGAGTTAATTAAGTTTATATTTAATATAATCTAGACTCGCGTAAAATGAAGTATCTATTTCACTGTCATCCACATACTGTTTCCAGGTCAACTCATGCAATATTTCCTCCAAACAGTCCAAAGCCAAGTACTCAAAATCCAAGTGGAATTTATTGGCGATCAATCCAATGTCGGCATAGGCTCGCATTATGTCGCCGACCCCTAGGACACAGACATGCCTTACAAATTTACCGGCACAGCCTCTAGTAAACGTGGAATGTCCAATGGCCCAATTCTTGTACCGCATAAACGATGGTTTTAAAGGGTATTCCTCGGGTTCACCTGAAAGGAAAGGAAATGATTGAGTTTTTACTTAAAGGGACACACGGCAATCTTGATATTTGAAAAACTCGCGGCGTCCCGTTAGTTTTTCTCTTAACTTGCATTTGTTAAATCATCAATATTAATTGTTAGAATAGTTCAAAGCAAATTGTTTTTACATATTACTAACTTTTTATAATATTGCACCAATAATATATTTTAAAAAAAAAGGGTAAAATAATGAAGAAAATTGAAATCTCAATTTTTTATTTAATTATATGCAAGGCGTTTTAGAGTCAAAATGACGCAGGATAACTCAATCGATGAGCAAATTTCAAATATTTGAATAAAACTCAAGATTGCCATGTGTCCTTTTAAGGTTAACACACCGTATAAGAGAAAACATCGGATAAGCAACCTCGGAGGGAGATCACATAAAGTATGACGTTTCCCACCAAACATACCTCCGTCAAGAAAACCAGCACATACGGGACGGAGGTCAATAACTCTTAACACGCAAAGCCTTATCCACTATTGCATGAAAGGTAAAACATATCCACTTATCAATAATATTTGCGAACAGAAAATATTACTAATAGATTAACGTTTTCTGGAAGTTTGAATAACCCCGGGTATACCTGCCGTACATGGATAGTCTCACGAGAGACTTCAACTTCGAACGTGATCCTGCAGATATAGCATATCCATAGATGTGATGCAAACTTCCACTTTTGTTTGTTTGTTTGTATGGCGTTTTACGTCATTTTCAACACATGTAAGGTTATATATGACGGTCGATTGTTTTGTGGTTTAGGCAGACTACCCACTTTCCTGGGTAGAACCAGTACTGTACACCTCCCGCCATCCGTAAGAATCGACACTTCCTCACTTACAAGTCGAGTTCCCAGTGAGATTCGAAACCGCAGCGGTGAGAGGCGAAGATTTACAACGCAACGTCGTTAACCATTCGGCCAAGGACATGCTCCCAGAACAATTACTCCAGTAATGATCATGGAATTACATAATCGCGCCTGTTAAAGAGTTCTCAGGCCTTATATCGGTTCACAGTTATATATATGCACACATGTATTTAAAGTTCTCCGGCCATGTTTTGTTTCATGAATATGTTTATGTTTATTTATATCGAAATCAATACACAACAATAGATATTTACAATTCACACATTGCAGTATCTGTGAAAAGCGAGAATAAAGATTTGATGTTATGACGTAGAAAACGTTGAACAGGTAAACTTATCCACAGGTAAATGTATTTATAAATTATCCGGCAACAGTTGTGCAGCTCTACAATTCAGATTTACCTCATTTCCCTGTGCAGTCACGCAGTGGTAAAAGTAGTATCTACGTCATGCAAATAATACTTATTTTTACTTACAACTTAGTAGCGGTTTTAAAATATATATATGTTTCTCTCCAGGATTATCAAGAAACGTTCACATGATGTTTAAGAGTTAAATTTGTTAATTGATACTACTACAAAAAGGGTGGCCATTCATCTTTAAACGCATTAACTACGATTCTCTGTACCATGAGTATCCGGTACATCATAAGCGATGTCCTATGCACTGTCAGGTAAGAAATTGAGTGGTTTTCTTATATAAATCAATTTGTCAAAAAACGTAAGATCATGGTAAGACATGTTTAAATGCCTTTTCATGTACAGAACATTTCATGACAATCGGCGGAGTGATTTCAATTTATTGCGCTCAAATCGACCGTAATTTTGGTGGGAATCGTAAAGAATTATATAAGAAAAACACTCAATTTCTTACCCTAATAGTGCATTTGATGGATCAACTAATGCTGTACCGAATGCTTTGTACTCTAACTATAGAACACACATTTAATTACCACAGTAGCATGCATACAATTAATCAAAGATAAGGATATCACGACTATCTAGTCGTTCGTTATTTTACACCAACTACCTATGTTACGCATAGAACCAAGACACGGAAAAGGAGTCGGGCACGTATTCTCTACATACTTTTTAAAGGGGACGAGTCATAGCTCTAGGATAGGTACCGAATAAGAGATGTGATTCTCTCAGTCATGTTTACACACTCTAATAAATACGGAAAGGGCGATCCCTTGGAAGCAACAAACACAGACAAGAGAGAAAAGTAGCAGACTCCGATTTATTGAGTCTGTTCATGAGAGGTAATATGAGGTGCAACAAATCTCAATCTCACTATCCCCGTCTTAAGCGATATTCTACTTTAAAGCCTCAACGATTTTTTACAGCCGCCACACAGCACTAAACAAACGCTAGTGTGAATGTCAATACATACTAAAAGGGTAATCCCTTGGAGGCAACAAACATAAACAAGAAAGAAAAGCGGCAGGCTCGGTTGTATTGAGTATGTTCATGAGAGGTATTATTGGGTGCAACACATCTTACCACCGCTAGCATCAATATAGGGCTCTGGGGTTTTGACTTCTAGTTTCCAATAAATGTCCATGAAATATTTCATGTTTAAATGGTGTTTTACGTAATTTGTAGCACATTTTAGGCCATATATGACGGTCGATTTTTGTTGCGGTAGAGGCAGACCACCCCATTTTCTCTGGATATAACCGGTACCGTATAACTCCCGCCATCCGTAAGAATCGACACTTTCTCACTTAATGTGCAAGTGGAGCGCCAAGTGGGATTCGAACACGCAGTGGTGAGAGGCGATGCATTTTACAACGCAACGCCGTTAACCCCTTGACCACGGAGGTACACGATAGAAAAACACCTGACATAATTATTGTTGCTTAAACTCATCCGTCAAATCTGTGTATCCCATATAGTGTTCACTTACCAAGAAATGAACCCTTTATTCCTAAGAAAGGGTTGTGGTTCAGCGATGCAAAAAATGTTTCGTCTGGGATTTGAGTGTGTTTTAGCCATTTTAAAAAGTCCAGTGCCCGATGATCGTGAAGACTGAAGTCCACAAAATTTCTATTGATGGCAACATGTAGGGAGCCTTTGATAGGTCTAATGCCGTGTGGTGGAGGGTGACCGGCCGCTGTCCAACGATAGAAATACCGCTCCCGTGCCCTAAAGGAACATCGATATAATTAAAAACAAAATGTACACCCTGTGCCATGGAGGAAACTTTACAAAACAATAATTATAAAATGTAACCGTGCCGGTGAGGGACAAAGAAATCCGGAACCTGTCCTTCTATTACTAACGAATAGATTGATATGGTTTTTGAACGTGCTCCAATACACGGGTCCTCCCAGTTCCATCCGACGGACGAGGCTAAGGGACACTAAGGGAACGTGTCTTGACCAAGAATACAATGCATATTCAAACGATTGTATGAAATATAACGAATATATTTCGTATATCGATCGTTAATGTAAAACTAATTAAAATATGTGACCGATGCAAATTAGAGTTTTAGGATACACAATAAGTTTTTTTTTATTCAAGTCAATGTTATTTACCTGACCCATGTTCCATCGACAATGTTTGCCCCTTCCATAGCCTTGAGTATGCTTACAATCTCTCTGTTTGTTTTAAGAGGAAACTCTTGTCCCGTCAAGTTAATGTAGTATTTCCACTTTTTATACTTCCACAATGACGTCATACATTTTAACTCGGCTTCTAGCACTGAAAATTCTCCCCACGTCACATTGACCGATTCCTCCGAAATGTACACATTGTCAAAGCAGTTCACGATTGCTCCCAGAGCTCTTCTGTCAATGTCACTTGTTTTCATATCCGCGTGTATGCAATAATAGTTATGTGGTCTGTATATTGCTCTTAATAATCGTTCGACTTGCTCGATATCTTTATAGACCATTATTCCAAAAGCTAGAGGAAACGTTCTCTCGGTTTCCGACAGAGGATGATCTATGTAACCTCTTCCTGCCTTAAAATTATTACAATCAGCTGTTCTTATGTATTTGTCGACAGCTATTGCCTTCCTTGGTACCTTGTTCATAACGGTGCGGGCTTTACTTAACACTGCTCGGTTTCCGACAATAAGCCCGTTACAATCTATGTCGCCCTGGTTCCTAATTGGACGATAATACTTGCCGTAAACAAGTTTTCTGTAAGATAACGTATTGTGTACATTTTCATTAAAGTTTGGCGGTTTAAATAGTCGTTTTATTGATTGTTTATGAACAAGGTGTATATGATCATCGTTATCAGTTATATCAAAATGTTCATCAGTTTCAATGGGGTTTACTTCTTCTTGTTTACTCAAATTAATGGATTCATTTTGAGTTTTAGCATTGTGTCCTCTGAACTGTGTTAAATTTGATGCTTTATTGTTATCAACCGTTTCATTTTGCGCTACATCTTCACTGTTATCGTCATATGAGATATCAACTGATTTATTCGCTTGAAATTTAAGCGCGTTAGAAATAGTTATTAAACTCGAATTTAAATGACGTGACACATGCATAGTTTTACTAGGAATCCCAGGGTTATTTAAATACCCATGTTCTCTCATGTTTCGTATAAGTTCCGATAACTCATAATCTAATTCTTTTACTGATTTCTGGGATTCCTGTTCTTCAAGTGACATGTAAATCCAAGCATAACCGACAATTGTGGCACAGCCAAGCACGACCATGTACGGAGTGTACCTCTTACGAATGCTTATCATTGCTGGTTTCTTTTCAGGCATCTGTAACTGAATTGAATTGAATGTTGTTTAACGGCTCATCAACACAGTATAGGTTATTTAGAGCCGCCCCATAGAGATACATAGGAATCATGGGAATCCGGGAACCGTGCACTGCTCTTATTATCAAAAAGATTCCTAAACGTGGTTCTTTAACGTGCTCGGAGGATAAAGCGATTTACGTCCCCATCGGAGGCTAAGGGAAAGTGTCTTGCCCAAGAACACACCGACGAAACTCAGTGGCACCACGGAGGATTGAACTATGTGCCTCCGGCGCTACAGACTGCGCCACGTCAGCCCTCCATCTGCAAAGGAAAGTGATTTACAATTTATTATGATACCAGTTCGACATAACGCGGAGATCAAGTGGTTGCGTACGCTCCCTAGTCATCGGACGTATTTACCAATTCGTTTCAAATAGGAATTGTTAGAATATTACATAGCAATGTATAACCGATGCAAAGGAGTGCAGTGGTAACGTGTTTGCCTCGAACACCAAAATGTTGCTGACATGCTACGCCACAACGGTAGCTTTGCGTTAATGACATTTAGCAAGTAATTTACTATCACTGCTTCGTTCGACGGCAGAAAACGTTAAACTGAATACATAGCTGTTTGTGGGTGTTTCCTTTCTAGAAAAATCTTAATTTTTTAAAAATGTTCCATTTCATGATAAATGAAATGAAATAGTGCTTAACGTCAGCAACCCCAGAGGCAGACGAGACGAAAGATGAATACATAGAGTGCTTTGGGGTGTATAGAATCATTGGTAGTAAAGAATCATTTCCTGTTTAAATTCAATTTTCTCAGCTCATATATTTTAGATTATTTTAAAACTTTCCAGGCTTGAAGATATATCATATAATCATACATTTATTCAACGGTGAAATTATTTGGGACATTTTTCCATGCAAAATATATCACTACGTGCAACACCTCTCAGAAAAAATGATTCTATACTACCTGAATGAAGTGTGTTTTTGAAACGAAAGATTCATACTGTCACAATAAACTTAGAAATAAATGTTTGCTGTTTTAACAAATGTTAGGGACAAAAGACAAAATGCAATCATCAATTAAGGTAACTTGTTGAAGTTTGGCACTTTTAAGGATAAAATGAAATTATGTAAATATTGGTGCACAAACGCCAAAAAATCACAGTTTCAGGACAATAATTTTAGAAATTTTGCTATCATACAACTAAAAGGGTAAATCTAAATCAGAAATTAAATAAACATTTTCCTTTCATTTTAAAATTAGACGTTTAACCCAAGTGATTCTATACCCCACAAAGCACTGTACCTCTGCCAGGTAGCGAGCCCACGCCAAACAGAGATGTATAACTCCAAAGCCAAGGCCTTATCCACTGGGCTTCCGAGGCCATTACAATTCATGGTCAAAATGTCATGTATCAATTAGCATCGTGCTGTTAGGTATAACAATTGAATTCACCATATATTCTGAATGGAATTAGGCTTACTTGTTAAAAAGTTTATCAAAAGAGGTTATGACCCTATCATTTTGCAACGTACTGCATGCTTGGTGGTGGACCCTTTTACAGTTCGCCACTATCTTTCCTCTTTAATTGTACGATGACCGGACAGGCTGTGGACCCTATGATGACGCCTACCTAAAGCCCATTGGGACGGTGGCGTTTGATGTTTGTCTATGATCTTTCCTGTCATGCCCTTAATGGTTTATTCTCTTGTTGCTCTGGCTTCTGCCAAGTCATTGAGTACCTTCATTGTGGCTTTCTAGGCTATTGTTTTTTTGTATTATATTTACACGAGCATATTTGTGTTTTACTTATATTGCCTATTGATGCTGTCTTGTTGGTTAGAGATTAGATCATGGCGGGGATTTCTTTATTTACACTGTCCTGTTTTAATGGGATGACAGTAGGGTAAGTGTGAGGTTTGGTGCACACTAGAACCGGTTTAAACCCCCAGTGGCCTTTGTTGCCACTGACCATTCCAAGGCGGTAGCCCTATTGTCAACCCTTTTGTGTTTGTGATGTCGTTTGCATTTTTTATTACTATTGCCTTTGACTTCTCGTTTGTCTGTTTGCGTGTTTGTTTTTGTGTTTTGTGGTTGACTGTCGTCCTTGAATGCTGCTTTCCCTATCCGATATTTGTATCTGTCTTACATTAACCCTGGTGCGTAACGTAACACAGCACATTCTAATGTGTAAAATGAATCTCCTTGTAAATAAGGGGTATTTTTAGGTTCATGTATATGTCAAAGCCCTTAAGAATAGAAAATATCAATATGTTTTTTTAATGTTAAGTAAGACCTCTAGACTATCACTAAAAGCCCGATTCACCCCCGTTAACGGATAACATCATCATCTGGACACCATCATTGTTAACGGTTACATATACAACTACTTTTAATCGATCATTCAGGACTAATTCGGGAAAAAGCTGATAAACTGGGAAAGTATAGCTGTTAAATCATGAACATTTTGTTTTGATGGAAAATCCGGAGATTGTACACTTAAATCCGGAGATCCGGAGAGTGACTGAAAAATCTGGAGAATCCGGAATTTATCCGTAGATTTGACAGGCCTGTTAAGCTACCAACTGTACATTGATTTACATTAATACATGTGACCTGAAAATATAAATGAAAAATATCGATAATTTTGTAAAGACAAATCGCGTCGTGGTATTGTGGACAATATATATGAATGTAAAAGGCGTTTCATTTATTTGCCATTGCTGTAGTTCGGGTAATAGAACATTTAGAAAAAATAGTTTATAATAACAATGTATATGGTAAATTTACTAGTATATCAGAGAAAAGTAAAACAAATAATACGTGTAATTCGTTTCGTTACTGTTTAGTTTAAACATATTTATTTTACATCGATTGCGAAACAAGTATTATCGCAGATTTTCCGTCTATAAAAAAAATGAAATATGGATAATCTTAAATTACCTCCCTTTAAATTGAATATTGTTTGATTTAATTTAAACATATTTATTTTACATCGATTGCGAAACAAGTTCTTGCAACTTAGATTAATCACTCTCGATGGCTTCCTGGGTAGAACCAGTACTAAGCAATGTGGATTAATTATCTTGCTTAAGGATAAATAACGTGGCCGTGGCGAGGATCGAACCCACGACCTCTCGATCTGGAGTTCGGCGCTCTACCACTGGACCACGCACTCCACATTTCGTTACTGTTAGCGAGAGAGAAACAGTCGAAAAAAGGGTAACAATAAATAGATTTAATAAATAAGAAATAGTTGATTTATCGTTATGTTTATTATTTTAGTTTTATGCATGGACGTTTTGTTATCTATTAAAATATATTAAGCAGGCAATGTTTTATGTTTTCACAAACCTCCTATAAATGATAAATAGCGAAATCAACGAATCTGTCCTCATAATTTACATGTATATCTCTATGGTAGGTACAGAATAAAACATAAAGTCTAGCAATCATGATCTGCAATTAGCGCAAAAATTTAGTATTAAATATTTACTTGAGCACTTGCCTATTTAGACGTTTTTGTAATAGATCCAATCAGAGACGTAATAAACCTATTTCTTTGGTTTCTGAATCAGTACACTATGCCCAGTGGCAGTTAAAGTAAACGTTTTTAATGTGAGAGATTTGTGGTTAAACAGGAGGTATCGCTTTTATATGTATTTATTTATGACATGAATTCTCCTACGATACATGTTCAAAATCCCAATATTTTCATACTTATGTATTGTTAGAAAAAGTACGAATCTACTAATATTGTGATTTACGTCTCACGAAGACAATCCTTGAACAATACGAACTTCACTAACCAATATATCACTAACCAATACATATGATCGGGTTAAGCCCAATCAAGCCAAACAAACGAGTGTTTCAGGTTTCACAACCGACATACAAAGGCCAACGTTGACCTTAGGTAAACAGAGACGTAGTACAATCTCAATAATAATACTTTCAGATTAATGGGTCCCGTGAATGGAAATCCATTATATAGAAATAATTCAATACTAGTACTACAAAGACATGTCTGAGGTTACAACCGATGGCTGACATGTCTGAGGTTACAACCGATGGCTGTAATTAGTTGTTTAGCAATTGCGATAGCTCGTCGTCCGTCAGTATCGGTGTCGGCATCGGAATCGTCCGTTAGAAGCAGTTTCTCTGAAACAGCTTGGTTATTTTTTACTCAAATTCTTATAGAATCCGACATTCAAGATAGACAACGTGACTAAGAGAAACCTAAGTAGTAAAACATGACCTTCTGAAAACCTCATATTGGTATATGTTGATTTTTTTTTTTTTTAGAATTGATCTCTAGTTACTAAACTATCAAGTTTTTGTGTTGGTCTTCTTCAAATGATCAAGTTGGTCGCAATGGAGTGGTTAATTCTTTACATAAAGTTATACTGTAAAATGATAAAAAATGACAACTCCTATGAAACTCATTTTAATATTTATTTAAAGGAAAAAACTTTTGTTTTATGGTGGGGTCCTTTCAGATTTGGGGTTAAGTCAATTATTAAGTAAATACTAATCTTTCTTTTGATATACAGCTTTTATTTCACTGGCATTAGGTGAAGTTGGTCTGTTTTTATAAGCAAAACGCGTTTTATTGAATAATAAACATCGTCATTAGTGTTGTTGCTGTTGTAGTTTGTGATAAATTTAACGCGGAATACGATATGGAGAAATCCATTTAGTTTAAATATATTTTATTCATTGTATTTACAAGTTAAGCATATATACAATAACAACAAATAAAGGATTGGAACGGAAGCGTAATGCTTATTAAGTTCCTTTCCTTAAAATTCATTTGCCCACGGCTCTAGATTTACCAGTTTATCGAGTAGAACATGCATTTTACTGCCCTCCACTCACCACCCCCATCCCCCACGATGACTTTCATACTTGTAATTTCATATTATGTAAAAATGAAGAATGTGCAATTGATTTGTTTAAACATTATTTCTCGGCAACGGCAACACATCTATACAGGTAGGGAGGCAACCATAAGAAATAAGTGAAATAATGCAACTGAATTGAATTGTTTTTAAAACACAAGGTATGTTAAAATCGCCTCCGTTCGCCCGTCCGTCCGTCCGTTACCACATCTCCTCCTAAACCGCCGAACGGAATTCAACCAACTTCACTATATGATGACGGCGTGCAAAAGCAACATTATTTTTGTATATCTCAAATAACACTATTTGTTTCCTCCTACGTCATCGGTGGGTCTAGGGGAAGGGACATCAAATACACTAATAATTCAATTACAGTGTCATTGCCCCATAATTTTGCACATTAATTGATATAATAGTCGTTTTTTTCTATTTGATTTTTTTAAACTTGGCAAATATACAAGTATTCTCCTCTGAAGATACAAAACATATCAAACAATTTCAGTGTTTCCACCTTAGAGGTGTGCTGAGGTGGGGGAGTATGGCTGGGTGGGGATGAGGGTGGCGGGAGAGAGGTAAATTGGGTCAAATATCGAGTTTTCTTTCTCAGTAAAATGTAATGATTTTGGGAATATCAGTATAATTTTCTCCAGGGTCACTATGGAACGCTAGGATAGGGATCAAACGGTCAAATACACAAATACCCTAAACATTTTTAGTTCATTTAAAGTGTATACAGAAAAGCATAAATAGTATTATTTCTGATCTGAGTATCACAGAACGATCAAAACAATTACATGTAAAATGGATACAAGGGAATTGACCCATGTGAAGAAAACGTGGGTGTTTGCGATGGCGCGCCGTCGTTCTAGTTTACATATTATCGTGGCTATTTCAAGTCGAACTATTTTTAGTATGCAAAAGCAGTTTAAAGTACATTACACACTGGATTACACTCTAAACATGGTGGACTATGGGCGAATATTGACGTTTCCAGTTACACTGAAAGTAAACGGAGTTTGCAAATGCTTAAACTCCGATAAATTGACCGTCCGGATTACGTTCCCAACCAACGGACGATGTTAAGAAAGATATACTTGTCTTGAATTGCGCACCCAAGGAACCCATCGTATCCGTTAAGCTCGAATGAAAGAAATTTAAAAAAAACGAAATGGTTAGAAAGATTTTTGGCACTTACCGATTTGTATGAGCTGTGTTGGTTATCTATATATCCAATGTAATCATTTGTGATTGATGTAGGCGTTTATGGCAATTATTTTGTCGTCGAAATGTATACTGTCTTATATCCATATTACCCACGCTTTCACGTCTGAATAAATGTCCATACCCCAAACTATTTACAATAACGTATAATTTAATAAACACAACGTTAATATGTATAAATATTTACATAAATGTTGAGCTTTTTAAGTGGCACTATGAGACTCTATTGATGTTTTAACTTTAAACGTAATATAATTCATTTGTCCTGTAAGAATTGGATCAACATACGGATCAATATGTAAGCGTTTAATCGATACAGATTCAAGATTCTTTATTAAGTATCGTAATGTTTCTAGTTACGTGATACATTGAATACTATTATATACAACAGTCAATCGTGATAAGTATGTGCATAGACATAAACGCAATGAGCAAACATGATTTATAGGACAAGATTTACAAACATATTTTTTTAGGTTGTACAAAGTACATTGACACAAATAGAACAATGCAATTTGTATGTATGTACATATATACATATTGAAATATCATGAAGAACGTTTAAGCATATAGATGTGCAAAAGATAGTGTAATATTTCAGTGAGATTTACAGTACATTTTCATGTCGATGAAATATGTTTTGTCGAATAAGTGTCGCTTGATATACAAATTTACAAAGTTTTGAGATATCAGAAGAACTAACAGACTGCATTAGCTCATTACATTTGAAAACGCCTGGTCTAACAAAGTAATGTGATTAATATATTGTTTTCGAATGTCAGTGTATGCTTGACATATACAAATATAGTGGTATTATTCGTCTTCTAGATCACCAGAATTACAAAAAACAGTAGCGTTGGTCATGGTGATTCTGTTAACACCATAACGACCTGTTTCAATCCGCAGTTGATGCGATGACAGTCTTAGCTGTGTAAGTGCAATACGAAATGTTTGTGGTATTTTATCAAGATCATATACCCATAATTGAATGTGGTCTTAAATAGTCTGTATATACACAAAGTACAGTAGTATAGCATGACTGAACAAACTGATCGATTGTTTTCTTGAACAAAATATGAAAAGAAAGTAAATTAACCCCATCTGGGTTGTTCCATAAATCAGAAAAACCGATTAGTTTTACCTCTACGACAAATGTTGTAAAATGATATTGTCAGATCTAACAATTTGTTCACCAATACTTAACAATACGGACATATCTATTAACATACATGGGGTATCGACATAACTCACCATATAATAAGCAGCATTACACGTAGATTGTTTTACATACAACAGCGATTTAGAGTTCTCCTGCCATGTTTTGTTTCATGAACATGTTTATGTTCAAATCGAAATCAATACACAACAATAGATATTTACGATTCAGACATTGCAATATCTGTGAAAAGCGAATATAAGAAGAATACAGTCATGGTTAATCAGTGTAAAGAAAGGTCGCGAATAGGAATCCACTAAAATGTACAAAATAAATAATTATACATTTGAATTGTTGTTAAAAGGGATACACGGCAATTTTGATTTTTTTTTTCAAACTCACGGCGTCCAACTCATTGCATATTTTCAATAATTCCTACTAATTATTCGAAGGGTTGGTAGAATATTGAAAAATTGAAATCTCGAATTTTCAATTAATTATATACAAGCAGTTTCAAAGTCAAAATGAGGCAGGATTAATAAATCGAGGTGATAATTGTAATGCTTAGTACAAGTAAAGATGCCGTATGTGCCTTTAACAACTCATGAACACATTATGTAAGGTTACTTCGAGCTGCGCCAGAGAGATGGAAAACTACATAGAAATCCGAACCGTGTACTTCTATCGGGGTGTCCGTGGCCGAGTGGTTAGAGTCTCTGACTCGAAGTCACTTGCTCCTCACTGCTGTGGGTTCGATCCCTCATGAGCCTATGAATCTTTATGTACGAAAGTCAGCCAGCTGGCTTGCGGAACGTCGTTGCTTCTACCCAGGTGACCGCCATTCATGAAAATCGCCTGGAGGGGCACCTTTCCTCCACCACTGGAAGATGGAAAAGTCGCCATATGACCTCAAGCTGTTGGTGCGACATAAATTCCATGTAATTCATTTCTCTTACTATCGAATATATTGATATGGTTATTTAGCGTGTCTGGATGATACAATCCGGAATATATTGATATGGTTATTTAGCGTGTCTGGATGATACAATCCGGAATATATTGATATGGTTATTAAGCGTGTTTGGATGATACAATCCGGAATATATTGATATGGTTATTTAGCGTGTTTGGATGATACAATCCGGAATATATTAATATGGTTATTTAGCGTGTTTGGATGATACAATCCGGAATATATTGATATGGTTATTTAAGGTGTTTGGATGATACAATCCGGAAACTCGGACATGGCTACGGGGAAAGATCTTGCTTAAGCATATAGCGACAAAAACTCAGTTTTGTCATGAAATGGAACATGTTTGCATTATTAGATTCTTCTAGAGAAACCTGATGAACTTCCTTTAAAGGCGTTGCCTCCAGGAATTGAACCAGCATATAAAAAAACCCAAATACAACAGATATTTTAAGACTAAGATATTCATGATAAATGTATTATCAACCCCCTTGTCCGATACCAAAATGCGTTTTCGTTGTATTATCCGGAATAATATTACAATAATAAATATAAAGAAAGATATTTATTCACCGTGTTAAATCATCAGACGTTTGCTTTTTCTTGTTTTCGTCATATATTCCGCCACTTCTCAGATAAGTGATTGATTGATTCGTGAGTGTTTGATTGATGTCTGATATAAAATGCAAAAAGGTACACTATTTTAATATACATCGTATACTAATAAAACATATCTCATAAATTGTTTTGATTTTACTTCTATCACCATTTGTTTTCTCGCGAATAACGTGCTACACAAGTGCGTGCTAATTACAAATATAAAATCTTCATCAATCTTAAACACTTAAACATGGCTTCATACGAAATGTCAAAAGCCCCAGCTTTAAAGAAAGAGAAAATGAAATAATAAATTGAACGCAGTCATGTTTTACCCCTCATCACCCATTCCTCAATGAAGTTTATGTTTTCTTACGGATGGCCGGAGGTGTACAATACTGGTTCCACCCAGGAAAAGCGGGTGGTCTGCCTCCGCCACACAAAATCGAACGTCATATATAACCTTACATATGTTGAAAATTACGTAACACACCACACAAACAAAACAAACATATAACATTTTTTGTTAACCGTTATAACACGTACAATAGCCGTCAATGATAAGCAATTTCATCAATTCAAGTCAAGTCAAACTTTATTTATTGTCGGATAAGCATTTAACAAAATAACATTAGCTATGAATAGTTATTTACCGACATATATATATACAATAAATACTGTTATGATATATATATGCAATATTTGATACATGTTATTCGAATTAACATGTAAGCAACATTTGATACATGTTATATGTTATACGAATTAACATGTATGCAACATTTGATACATGCCATATGTTATACGAATTAACATGTAAGCAACATTTGATACATGCCATATGTTATACGAATTAACATGTAAGCAACATTTGATACATGCCATATGTTATACGAATTAACATGTAAGCAACATTTGATACATGTCATATGTTATACGAATTAACATGTATGCAATATTTGATACATGTTATATGTTATACGAATTAAATTATATGCAACATTTGATACATGCCATATGTTATACGAATTAACATGTATGCAATATTTGATACATGTTATATGTTATACGAATTAAATTATATGCAACATTTGATACATGTTATATGTTATACGAATTAACATGTATGCAACATTTGATACATGCCATATGTTATACGAATTAACATATATGCAACATTTGATACATGCCATATGTTATACGAATTAACATGTAAGCAACATTTGATACATGCCATATGTTATACGAATTAACATGTAAGCAACATTTGATACATGTCATATGTTATACGAATTAACATGTATGCAATATTTGATACATGTTATATGTTATACGAATTAAATTATATGCAACATTTGATACATGCCATATGTTATACGAATTAAAATATATGCAATATTTGAAACATGTTATATTTTATACGAATTAACATGTATGCAACATTTGCTACATGCCATATGTTATACGAATTAACATGTATGCAATATTTGATACATGTTATATGTTATACGAATTAACATATATGCAATATTTGATACATGCCGTATGTTATACAAATTAACATATATGTAAAATTTGATACAAGCCATATGTTATACGAATTAACATATATGCAACATTTGATACATGCCATATGTTATACGAATTAACATATATGTAAAATTTGATACATGCCATATGTTATACGATTAATATATATGCAATATTTGATACATGCCATATGTTATACGAATTAACATATATGCAACATTTGATACATGCTGTATGTTATACGATTAATATATATGCAATATTTGATACATGCTATATGTTTTACGAATATCATTGTATAATTGGAAAACTAAAATAAAGTGGTACTCATCTTCAATATGTGTAGAATTACACATTATACAGTATCGCTCATTTCTATCTGTTCTACTTTTGTTTTTTTACCTGTTTCTATTTTTAACAAATGAGACGATAAACGTAATCTAGACAAACACGATCTTAAAGGAAGAAACCAAGCGCAATAGTCTAAATAGTTGACATTTTTTAAACCCGGATATATTGATACATGATTTTCATGTAGGCCATAAACTATGACAAGGAAATGGAATAACTAGAAACACATACCACAATTTACGATATAGAAAATATAAGAAAAGTATCGGGTATTACTTCAAATTCTTGTTTATGTCGGAATTTCAGAGTAATCCATACAAAATAAACACCGTCAAAAATCGTCATATATGACCTAAAATGTGCTTAAAATGACGTAAAATATCACTCAAAACAAAACAACATCATCGATCTAAACGTTAGTAATATGCACAAACCTGCACGTGCTCGGAATGTGCAGATTGACCCCAGGAGAGTTTCATAGATTATCCGTAAAAAAATCTCTGATTCGGAACATCCCGTGCAGTTCAATGGCGGCGGGTCAAAATGGCGATGTCATGAAATATCGATAGTAGGACGATGAATATGCGTGTAGATATGGTGTAGATATGCGTGTAGATATGGTGTAGATATGCGTGTAGATATGGTGTAGATATGCGTGTAGATATGGTGTAGATATGGTGTAGATATGGTGTAGATATGGTGTAGATATGGTGTTGTCTCAGTAACTATATTGGGTAAATTATTTAGTGTTTTGTAAGCTAAACGTTACGGCTATTGTACCTTTAAGGACTACTGGTCAGTCATATTTAAACATTTTTTTATCAAAAATGGATGCGTATGGTCTAGTAAAATATTGAGCAATGTCAAACAAATAGTACATTGACTATACCCTATCCATTGTTGGTATTTCATTTTAAAGATGACTGACCAATAGTCCTTAAATAGGCACATCTAGGTTAGTTACAAGCAAGTACTTGTAAGGCACATCCATGGTAGTTACAAGCAAGTACTTGTAAGGCACATTTGTG
Source organism: Cyrtodaria siliqua (assembly GCA_037043455.1). Lineage (NCBI taxonomy): Eukaryota > Metazoa > Mollusca > Bivalvia > Adapedonta > Hiatellidae > Cyrtodaria > Cyrtodaria siliqua. Next base: position 230,452 of record JAWPHD010001641.1, read on the forward strand.
GTAGTTACAAGCAAGTACTTGAAAGACATATTTGTGGTAGTTACAAGCAAGTACTTGTAAAACATATTTGTTTTAGTTACAAGCAAGTACTTGTAAGACATATTTGTGGTAGTTACAAGAAAGTACTTGTAAGACATATTTGTGGTAGTTACAAGCAAGTACTTGTAAGACGTATTTGTAGTAGTTACAAGTAAGTACTTGTAAGACATATTTGTGGTAGTTACAAGTAAGTACTTGTAAGACACATTTGTGGTAGTTACAAGCAAGTACTTGTAAGACACATTTGTGGTAGATACAAGCAAGTACTTGTAAGACATATGTGTGGTAGTTACAAGCAAGTACTTGTAAGATATATTTGTGGTAGTTACAAGCAAGTAGTCGTAAGACATATGTGTGGTAGTTACAAGCAAGTACTTGTAAGACACATTTGTGGTAGTTACAAGCAAGTACTTGTAAGACACAGTTGTGGTAGTTACAAGCAAGTAATTGTAAAACACATTTGTGGTAGTTACAAGCAAGTACTTGTAAGACACATTTGTGGTAGTTACAAGCAAGTACTTGTAAGACATATTTGTGGTAGTTACAAGCAAGTACTTGTAAGACACATTTGTGGTAGTTACAAGCAAGTACTTGTAAGACACATTTGTGGTAGTTACAAGCAAGGACTTGTAAGACACATTTGTGGTAGTTACAAGCCAGTACTTGTAAGACACATTTGTGGTAGTTACAAGCAAGTACTTGTAAGACACATTTGTGGTAGTTACAAGCAAGTACTTGTAAGACACATTTGTGGTAGTTACAAGCAAGTACTTGTCAGAAACATTTGTGGCAGTTACAAGCAAGTACTTGTAAGACACATCCGTAGTAGTTACAAGCAAGTACTTGTAAGACACATCCGTGGTAGTTACAAGCAAATACTTGTAAGACACATTTGTGGTAGTTACAAGCAAGTACTTGTAAGACACATTTGTGGTAGTTACAAGCAAGTACTTGTAAGACACATTTGTGGTAGTTACAAGCAAATACTTGTAAGACACATTTGTGGTAGTTACAAGCATGTACTTGTAAGACACATTTGTGGTAGTTACAAGCAAGTACTTGTTAGACACATCCGTGGTAGTTACAAGCAAGTACTTGTAAGACACATTTGTGGTAGTTACAAGCAAGTACTTGCAAGACACCTCTATGATAGTGTACTTGTAAGGCACAGCCATGGTAGTGTACGTGTAAGGCACATCTATGTTGTTACAAGCAAGAAGTACTTGTAAGGCACTTCTGTGGTAGTTACAAGCAAGTACATGTACGGCACTTCTGTGGTACTTACAAGCAAGTACTTGTAAGGCACATCTATGGTAATTACAAGCAAGCACTTGTAAGGCACATCTGTGGTAGTTACAAGCAAGTATTTGTAAGGCACTTCTATGGTAGTTACAAGCAAGCACTTGTAAGACATATTTGTGGTAGTTACAAGCAAGTACTTGTAAGACACATTTGTGGTAGTTACAAGCAAGAAGTACTTGTAAGACACAATTGTGGTAGTTACAAGCAAGTACTTGTAAGACACATTTGTGGTAGTTACAAGCAAGTACTTGTAAGGCAATTTTGTGGTAGTTACAAGCAAGTACTTGTAAGGCACATCTATGGTAGTTACAAGCAAGTACTGGTAAGACACATCCATGGTTGTTACAAGCAAGCACTTGTAAGGCACATTTGTGGTAGTTACAAGCAAGTACGTGTAAGACACATTTGTGGTAGTTACCAGCAAGTACTTGTAAGACACATTTGTGGTAGTTACAAGCAAGTACTTGTAAGGCACTTCTGTGGTAGTGTACTTGTAAGACACAGCTATGGTAGTGTACTTGTAAGGCACATCTATGGTAATTACAAGCAAGAAGTACTTGTAAGGCACTTCTGTGGTAGTTACAAGCAAGTACGTGTAGGGCACATCTATGGTAGTTACAAGCAAGTACTTGTAAGGCACATCTATGGTAGTTACAAGCAAGTACTTGTAAGGCACATCTACGGTTGTTACAAGCAATTACTTGTAAGACACATCTATGGTAGTTAGAAGCTAGTACGTGTAAGGCACATCTACGGTAGTAACAAGCAAGTAATTGTAAGGCACATCTATGGTAGCTACAGGCAAGTACTTCTAAGGCACTTCCTTGGTAGTATACTTGTAAGGCACAGCTATGGTAGTGTACTTGTAAGGCACATATATGGTAGTTACAAGCACGTAGTTGTAAGGCACATATATGGTAGTTACATGCAAGTACTTGTAGGGCACATCTATGGTAGCTACAAGCATGTACTTGTAAGGCACTTATACGGTAGTTACAAGCAAGAACTTGTAAGGCACATCTATGGTAGTTACAAGCAAGTACTTGTACGGCACATCTACGGTAGTTACAAGCAAGTACTTGTAAGGCACATCTACGGTAGTTACAAGCAAGTACTTGTAAGGCACATCTATGGTAGCTACAAGCAAGTACTTGTAAGGCAAAGCTATGGTAGTTACAAGCAAGTACTTGTAAGGCACATCTATGGTAGTTACAAGCAAGTACTTGTAAGGCACATTTACGGTAGTTACAAGCAAGTACTTGTAAGGCACATCTATGGTAGCTACAAGCAAGTACTTGTAAGGCACTTCAGTGGTAGTGTACTTGTAAGGCACATCTATGGTAGTGTACTTGTAAGGCACATCTATGGTAGTTACAAGCACGTAGTTGTAAGGCACAGCTATGGTAGTGTACTTGTAAGGCACAGCTATGGTAGTGTACTTGTAAGGCACAGTCATGGTATTGTACTTGTAAACCACCTCTATGGTAGTTACAAGCACGTAGTTGTAAGGCACAGCTATGGTAGTGTACTTGTAAGGCACAGCTATGGTAGTGTACTTGTAAGGCGCATATATGGTAGTTACAAGCACGTAGTTGTAAGGCACAGCTATGGTAGTGTACTTGTAAGGCACAGCTATGGTATTGTACTTGTAAGGCACAGCCATGGTATTGTACTTGTAAGGCACAGCTATGGTAGTGTACTTGTAAGGCACAGCTATGGTATTGTACTTGTAAGGTACAGCTATGGTATTGTAATTGTAAGGCACAGCTATGGTAGTGTACTTGTAAGGCACAGCTATGGTAGTGTACTTGTAAGGCACATCTATGGTAGCTACAAGCACGTAGTTGTAAGGCATATATATGGTAGTTACATGCAAGTACTTGTAGGGCACATCTATGGTGTCTGCAAGCAAGTACTTATAAGGCACTTCTATGGTATTAACAAGCCAGTACTTGTAAGGGTCAGCTTCTATGTAGGACACATTGTAGTGTATGGAATGCCTTTAACTCGTCTACCTGTATGTGACTATCGGAAATCAATTCCATTTACCCGATACATTAAATGATTGTATTTAGTTTACACTATATCAAGTGCTTAACGAATAAGAAGGACAGTCGCGGACTGATTACTCCAATATAACTGACGTTAAGAGTCATCGTCCAATAGGCATACATGTAAGTAATTGCTGATATTGTGTTTGTTAATTAAGCATATGGTAAAGGAATTTTGTAAAATAGACTTAAACTAGAGTACCCAAATGATAACACAAAGACCGACATAATACGTATATACATGTATGACCCAGTGCTTGTATTATTCTAATACACCCGCACTATATAGCCTAGTTATATCAACGATATATCACCGTAATTTTTGCAACTTTAGGAGAGTAAGCAAAGCAATGTGAAATATTTCAGTTGTTTGCACTATTTCGCATTTTAGGGGTATTAGAATAGAAATAGAACATTGTGTATGGTGAATTATCGTATAATATATCACGATTTGTCGTTCAATTGTTAAAAGTATAAAAACTATTATATCGATTTTTGGTGTGTATTGTCTATATGTATAGTGCGTAGGCTATAAACATTCTACTGAATGTTTAATGCTAATAAAGTTGTGTGTTGTTTGTGAAAGAAATCTATTTTTAAGCTTAGAGTTCAGCGATCAATGTTTACTATTAATGGTAGATTGTGATCACAAAAGAGGTAATAGTAGATGGTGATCACACAAGAGGTAACTCGGATGGCGAAAATAAAGAATTATTTCGAAATAGGATAAAAGACTTAATTGTTGTAATTTGTTCTAAAACGTTTACCACTATTACATGTAAACCTCCGAGGCGTAGTCCTATAATAATCAAAGTACTGAAAGTACTGAGCGCCGTAGGTTGGTCGAAGAGGATCCTTTGTCAAGTTGAAGGGGCGTGAAAGAAGCAGAATGCGTTGCATTTGTGTTGTTATCTTTTTACTGAAACAACGTAATGCCATTTATGTGAAGAATAAAAGCTTCTAACCGCGATCGTCGTTAATTTTAGTATTTGCCTCATTCGTAAATGGGGAATACATTAACAATCTATTTTTAATTTTTTGGTACTCGACTTTAGTTTAGTAATTCAGTACAAGAAAAATTGATGCACAGAAAACGTTGCATTTAAAAGAATAAACCAAACAGTACATAGAAAAAGGAGAATGCAGCAAATAATTATGGCAGCGCACATTACAGGCCGGCCAAAACTTTTTAATACAAAATCCTGAGATTTTTAAAATTTAAGACTTAAAAGGCGCGAAGAACATTTGAAATGGAAATTTGGAACGAACGACTTGATTTCCACACTATTCTTTTAAAGCGGAAATTAAATTATTTATGCAATTAATACAAGTTGATGCATTGTTTGATAGTTATAGAAAATAATAAATGGGCATATTTATTCGATTAGAAAGACTTGGTTTAGTTTCTACCACAATTTTTTTATGAAAGTGCACTTACTTTTCTACACAGATGCGTGCTAAATGCAAATACAAAGTCAACTCTATAAATTATAATCATCGTACACAGCAGCAGCAGCTGTTATAGTGGTACCACACACAAGGAGTTGCTAGTTCCTCACACTTGCTATTTCGGTTAGGTTGACCAGTTAAAGAAATCACAGATATTGCTGCATTACGCATGTCGTTATACCACTGAAAATGTAAAAATCACCGTAAATGTAAAAAAAATATCACAAATGTAAAAACGCTAACGCTAAATGTAAACAATGACGCAAATGTAAAACACACTTGGTCATCAATGTAAAATCTGCTCTCTCTAAATGTAAAACAAAATCTTTATCCACAAATGTAAAAAAAGTGAAAACGACAAATGTAAAAACTTGTTTTAATTATTGATACAAAAACAGTAAAGGCTATATCCATGACATGATTGCTGTTTTTGGTAAATTATTTAGTATATAAAAGGCAGTTATACGTATTAATAAAAAAAATAGATTGATATGCGAAGCTCATTGTGTTTCAGTTATTATTGACTACATCTTTGTCTATGACGGTGTAATGTATGACTTATGCGCATTATATAGATGTGGGGGCTACATGGAGAGGGGCGGGGCGGGGTACGGGAGACAAGGGGCGGTGTGCGGAAGAAAAAAGGGCAGGAAGTTTTCAAACAGTATCATATTTGAGTCGTTTTGGTTGAAATAATCCGTCTATATCCTATCAAAATCATTAATTGAACCTTAAATGATTTTAAAAAGAAGAATTATGACCTATATTGTATATCATTATCTTGTCTGGCGTACACGTATTGTCTCCGCGATCGATAGTTTCGTCCGGATTACGCCCATTACGTCCCTTGTTTATCAACCCTTTTGTTGGTCCCATGTCAGGCCGAGGCTAACAAAACCGTTTATCAAATCTCTGTCCAGGTGGTCAGGTCACATAATAATGCATATGTGCAGATTAAAAGTGTCAGTATATTGACGGATTCTTTGAAATACCCATGTCTGAATATGCGTAAAATGAATTATGAGTTGGTAACTCTTAATTTGATGCTCCAGTTTTGGGCTTTGTTCTGGGTGGCTAAAGCCATTTATAGTGTGTCTGTAGAGTTTGGAGTTTCAAATTATGTAAGTTATATATATCTATTTCGTCGGAAGTAGGTTTAGAAATGCTGTACATATGTTTACATATTTTAGCTATTGTTGGCGGGATAGCTACTTTAATGAAAACACAACAAGAAACATGTTGCATGTAAAGGAGACCTTTATATAATCCACGGAATTATTAGTATAAATCGATTTTTGTATAGTACATTATGTAAGATAAAATGTTCCGATAGATATAAAAACACATGGAAATCCTTGTCCGTAATCCCTGTCTTAAGCGGAAATTAAATAATAGTGACCCGTTACATTTGGCTACTTCGACCACCACTGAACTAAAGAAAATGAAGACGCAATGTAATGATGTAATGCTCGCTGAAACATAATTAGCTTCGCATTCAATCTATTTATTTTAATTATTACTTAAAACTGTCTTTTATATACTAAATATACTTAATATACCAAAATAGTAAGCATGCCATCGCTATAGACCTATAGACATTACTGTTTTTTGATTCAATAAACAAAACAACGTTTTACATTTGTCGTTTTCACTTTCTTATATTTGTGGGTAAAGATTATTTTTTACATTTAGCGTCATTTTTATTTAACATTGAGGGTTAGCAGATTTTACATTTGTGACAAAGTGTTTTTTTTACATTTGTGTCATTTTTTTACATTTAGGTTAGCGTTTTTTACATTTGTGACAGTTTTTACATTTACGGTATTTTTTACATTTGAGGTTATTACAATGTCCTTATGTGTTAATTGTATATTCAGTCAGTGCATTATACCGATGACCCCCACTGATTCGACACTTGTATATATATATATATATATCATCGTACGCATCAGCAGCTGTTATAGTGGTACCATACAAAATGAGTTGCTAGTTCCTCACACTTGCTATTTCAGTTAGGTTGACCAGTTAGAAAAGTCACAGATCTATTGCTGTTATTGCAAATATCGTTATTTCACTGAAGGAACTCGTTATTTCACTGAAGGAACTAATTATATCCTTAGATGTTAATTGTATATTCAGATGACCCCACTGATTCGACACTTGTAATTACTCCTCTGACTAGGGAGCGTAACAGGACCAGTTCGGGAAATAGCTGATAAACTGGGAAAGTATAGCGGTTAAATCATGAACATTTTGTTTTGATGGAAAATCCGGAGATTGTACACTTTTATTCGGAGATTTTGCAGGCCTGATATTATGATACACATGTTCGTTTGGTATTACTGTATGACATAGAAAGTACGGACTGTATTGTTTCTATACCATTAGGATATCCTATTGGTTTAATTGACGGAGGGACTATAAACCTTAATTTAAAGGAAGTTATTTAATGGAAAAAAAACCCGAGAGATTATGTTTAACACTTAACAAAAGGTGAATGGCTACCTGTTTTGTAGCATTATCAATTAACAATTAGTAAAAGTAGTATCTACATCATGCAAACAATACTTATTTTTGCATATAACTTAGTAGCGGTTTTATATATATATATATATGTTTCTCTCCGGGACTATCAAGAAATGTTCATATGATGTTTAAGAGTTAAATTTGTTAATTGATCATACTAAAAAAGAGGGTGGCAATTCGCCTTTAAAGTTACTAGCCCAAAGCGCTATTCACTGAGCCACGCCAGCCCTCGTAAAAGAAAGAAAAATCCCAATAATTTGTGAAACGTGGAAACATATACAAGATTAATATTCGACTTAGTGAGCTCCACACACATGCACGCACGCACGTACGCACGCAAGAACACACACACACACACACACACACCCACACCTCCCCGACCCAAAACTGTTTATTGCAATAACAAAAAATTGTTCATGATATGAAAGTTCTTTAATACGAACAAAAACCACTAAGGAACAATTGTCCTGTTATTGAAAATAACTGATTTAAAACAAAATCCTACCGACCTGATTTAATTTTATTGATTTATTAGTTTATAAAATAAAAAAAGGAAAGTAATATTGTTTCGCTTGCACCGGGAATCGAAGCCTTGATATCAAAACGTGCACTTACAGCTCTACTAACCTCTAGACCACGGCGGAATGTTATATTTATGTGATTATATTATATTCAGTCAGTCAAAACCAGCAGCTGATTGGTTGTCTTGTACAAAACGCTGCTTTATGACGATTTATGTATTGCGGGAAGCAGCATAGAAATAACCGCGACATGTACTGCACTAGTCTTGATCATCTTCGACGCTTAATTGTAAATGCAAATGTTTGTCTTGAAAACAAGCAAGCGTCGCAGACTAGTGCTTCACAACGCTATCTCAAACTTGTCGCTAGATGGGGCTCAACTATAATGGGGTGTCGCCATGTTGAAAATGAGGATGATAGCAATAAGTCTAGGTAGATCCTACGCCTAAAAAATAATCCCTCCTATTTGATTGAAATGGGCATTATAAATAGGGGAAAACTGCCCATTTCTATTCGATTTTAATAATTTCTACTGGATCAATGATGAACTTGACATTTTCAAAATGTCGCCTCTATGCTTACACTTTGTGAGCAACTATCAATGAAAACAGCTGTACCCTTGACCTTTTTAATAAGCAAACAATAACTTTCTTACATGTCTTCTGAAGCCACCGTTTCTTGTGATTTTTCAAGTGGAAATTTAGTTTTCTATATGAAAATTACGCTGCTGTATTATCCATACTTAAGTTGAAGTTGCAGGAAATCATTAATATGTGACATTTTAACATTGGTGTCTATGGGGAAAATAAATAGTGTTTTGATGTCTAAAATATATTGAAAACTGTCAATGATTTCGGACAAACAGTTCATTACATACACGGCATTCACAAGTATTGGTATATCAAGACATTTACATTCCTTGATACTTTCCGTTAAATATAGCGTCTAATAAACTTCAATTTTCAGTAGACTGAGTAAATACATACCAAGTTATGTGCAGAAGTAGGAAACATATCAGTGTACATGTACTTGATTTTTTTAGTGTATTTGATTTGTTTGGAGCCCCTTCAACCGATTCCACGGGTACGTAGGACATTTAACCGGATCTGTGGGTGACGCTGTACCAATTCTACAATCAAGATATTGATGTCCACTGTAAATGTATTTTGTTTTAGAGGTTTTCAGATAAAAATTGTGTTTTTTTCTTCACTATTCCAGCAAATTAATTTCATAATTAGTTTTTGTAAATATCCATAGTAAAAAGAGTATGAGAGGAGGTCTGGAAATCGCCAAACACGATAAATATAAAACATGTTATAGTCTCGGTTTAATTGAGACTGTTCATGAATTGAATTGAATTGAATTGGTATTTTAAGGCGCACCAACACATGAAAGGTTATATGGCGCCTAAAAGGAATGAACATGCCAGGCTCATCCTCCATGTACATCGAGATAAAATATGGAGAACGGGCCTAAGAACCTTCTCACCCTGAACTGCAGAGTTGCTGCAAATTCAATTGTAGACACTCCATTTACACTGGAGTGACGTTATAGTTTTTCTGCCACTGCTCTAGTGATATGAGCGAGATGGCACCTGAAACAATGCAGGGGTCATGATGAAGACCTTAATGAGCATGAACAAAAAATGATAAAATGAACATGAATTTTCGGGCGAGGTGATGGAGGGGGTTCTACCCCTCCGGCTTTTCCTCCAATGGGATCTGCAGTGGCCCTATTCTTTGCCCCGTAACCAAATGGGGCCGCCGGAACCACACGGGGCGAGACTGTCCCGTAACCGAACGAGGCGAGACTGTTCATGAACGGTAGTGGTAAATGCTATCTTTCGTTCACGCCCGCTAGCCCCGGGTTCAGCAGAACTCAATATTTAACATGTCAATAGTTCCAGTTTTTAACAAAATGCTTTGCCCTAAACGATAAAACAATACATGGGCGAAATAAACAAAATGGAATCTAGTTGGGAGCAATATGTTATGATGCATACGTATCACAAGTAAAAGACATAAGACTAAATTAAAAAGTAGACAACATATCCTAAATTATAAAGTAAACATAATGAATAATAAAAACAGTGAAGTAAAACTATTGTTTGTGGCGCTTGTTTCAGCCAAACGTTTTTCTGCAGTAGCTTGAGCAATTTAAATAATATGTACATCAATTATATATCATTAGTACTGGTATTTTTAGTGGTAAATAAAAATACCTTAGTTTTGAAAATCGGTTGAGAAATAAATATTTTATAGCCCAACTGATTTTTTGATGGGGCTTTTCCCCATGTACTCGTAAATTCCTTATTGGTGGGACAGCAGAAAATTAAGAAATTTCATGTAACTTTAGTTAGCCTTCATATTTTGCTATAAAACTTTCAGGGTGTCTTAATTTACGAATATCCAACAATTTAAAACCATTTTTGGATAAACGTTCTAAAAAAAAATATCTTTCAAATTTTTCATGCAGCATAGTTGCCCCATCAAAAACAGCTTTCGCTCATTAAATTTTTATTTCTCAACCGATTTTGAAAAGTAAGGTAATTTTATTTACCACTAAAAATGTCTGTTTCACTGATATACAACTTGTTTAGGTACGAGATGTATTTTGTCTGAAAAGTTCAAAAAACCTTTGGCTGAAACAAACGCCCCAAACAAGAAGTAATGTTAATGACTTGCTATAGCGTAGTAGTACAGCCATACCTTTTGCTTTATTTGCAGACCGAAGACATGGCCACTGCTAGGGAAGACGCTGCTAAGCAAATAAACGTGAGAGAATTTCAGCTGTTTAAGTCCATGGCCAAACCACCGGATGTTCTCGTTAAGGTGGTCAAAGCCACGTTTATACTCCTCGGCCATTCACCAGACGAACTAGACGTGAGAACAGCTAAACAATTACTAACGAGCCGAGGACCAGACGGTTCTCTCCCAGAGAGGCTTGCGTCTTTTGAACCACTAGAAGAGTGTAACGATTCGTCCATTACGGCAGCAAAAGCGGAACTAGAAGACGTGGGTCTAGACAAGGTGATGTCTTCTGGCGGCATGTCGTTTGCTGGTATGCACATGTGGTGCACGGCCGTCATACAGGAATGGGACTCATCAAATAATTAATCACGGATAGCAGTCACAGCTAAGTGCAGTAGTCACGGTTGTGCTGAAAAGTCCTCTTGCGACACATATTACTGAATGTAAACATCATTTTGGTCAACGCGTACTTATATATTTTCTTTATAATTTTGGTGTAATTCTATACATATGTATTATTTATGTTTTATACATAACATAACAACATAATACCAGGGTCCTTATATAACTATAATAAGGCCTGATATTACGTAACAAATACAAATTGAATTACCTATACATAAAAAATAAACAGTGAGTACGAGATGAGTACGAGTTGACCAATTTAATATTTAAATGGATACGAGTTTACCAAAATGAGTACGAGTCGACTTAAGTACCTTTAAAGCTGCCTATGTATACTCTCTATTTAAAAATGTGACGTTTTTGATTTTCGATTATTTTAGTCCGCTGTCTTTTTGTTCAAAACAATATTGTATTTTACTTTAGTATACAAGTCTCTTTGTCTCAAAGGTTAACTTAACTTTAACATCTTTAGAAATTCAAAAATGACCAAGCGTTTAAGGCAAGCCAATTGTCCAATAATTACGTGAATCCAGCGAAAACTAAGATTAACGATCGATAAACTAGGTTTTTCGAACGTAAAACCAGGTTTATCGAATACTAACCTATATTTTCGAGCGAAAACATAGGATAACGGGCGTAAACCATAGTTTACGTTCGTGAACCCAGGTTTACGTTCGATAAATTAGGTTTCTCAATTGAACTATGAATTTCGGTCGTTATCCTATGTTCACGAGCGTGAACCTATGTTTACGGGCGTGAACCTGGGTTCACGAGTGTGAACCATAGTTTACGAACGTGAAGCTATGTTTACGACCGTGAACTTCGGATTACGACCGTGAACCTGGGTTTACGTCTGTGAACATAGGTTCACGCTCGTGAACATAGGATAACGACCGAACATCATAGTTTTGTTCGAGAAACCTAGTTTATCGAACGTAAACCTAGGTTCACGTTCGTAAACTACGTTTCACGCTCGTAAACCCAAGTTCACAGTCGTAAACATAGGTTCATGTTCGTAAACTAAGGTTCACGGTCGTAAACATAGGTTCACGTCCGTAAACTATGGCTCACGGTCGTAAACCTAGGTTCACGCTCGTAAACTACAGTTCACGTTCGTAACCTATGGTTCACGGTCGTGATTGGTTATGCTCGTAAATCACAGATACCGGTCCGAAAGCATAGTTACAAGTCGATAAACCCGGTTTTACGAACGTGAACCTATGTTTACGAGCGTGAACGTAAACTATAGTTCACGGTTGTAAACATAGGTTCACGTCCGTAAACTATGGTTCACGTTCTTAAACATAGGTTCACATTCGTAAACTATAGTTCACGGTTGTAAACATAGGTTCATGTCCGTAAACTATGGTTCACGGTCGTAAATATAGGTTCATGTCCGTAAACTATGGTTCACGCTCATAAACATCGGTTCACGTCCATAAACTATGGCTCACGGTCGTAAACCTAGGTTCACGCTCGTAAACTACAGTTCACGTTCGTAAGCTATGGTTCACGGTCGTGATTGGCTATGCTCGTAAATCACAGATACCGGTCCGAAAGCATAGTTACAAGTCGATAAACCCGGTTTTACGAACGTGAACCTATGTTTACGAGCGTGAACCATAGTTTACGAACGTGAACCTATGTTTACGAGCGTGAACTTGGGTTTACGAGCGTGAACCTACGTTTACGAGCGTGAACTATGGTTTACGGACGTTATCCTATGTTTTCGCTCGAAAGTATAGGTTAACATGCTTTTACGCTCGAAAAACCTAGTTTATCGATCGTTAATCCTAGTTTTTCGACCGTGAACATGGGTTCAGTAATTATTGGACAATTGGTTTGCCATAAGCGTTGCGTTTTCAAATGTATTGAGTTTATCATCTAGAGAGTTTATCATCTAGAGAAATGAATGTGTATGCGTTGTATATAAGCTGCCTATACGCAGATACGCAGTACGAAAATGTTGACAAGGAAACTAGATAAATCATGCATTTTAAAGCAATTTTAATGATTTGTTACCAAAGTATAAAGTAAAAATCCCAAATAGAAATTTATAGTTTAAAGAACTTTAACTGCCAAAATGCTCCAAACAGGCGGCGCATATCTGCCTATACACAGATACGCAGCTGCATAAGAACATGTTGACAAGAAAAAAATGCAATTCAAAGTCATTTAACTGATTTGTTACCAAAGTCAAAAGTAAAAATCCCAGTTTTAGGTAGATTTATATATTACATTGTAAAGAGACATCTGTTCAGCACGAACTTAAACTGCCAAAACTCTCGTCGCGTCTTCTTGCGTATCACGCAAAATGCTCTGGCTACGCGCCTGACTTAGTTACATTTACGTTTGTGTTTTATGTAAAATTAATGGTGTTGTATTTGCAAAACAATTATGTACACACGTTTTATTTACTTACGTATTTGTCTAAAACAGAATCCTTATAATTTAACAATGTTTAATTCTTATGCATTTGATATTATATTTGTTTTTCAAAGCATGTGTTATGTTGATTTTATATTTTATGGGTCGGTGGCTATTACAACTAAAACGAATTGGCTCGAGCAGACTATAGGCTATATCAGCTACCGTGCATCTCACATTTTAACCCGTGAAAAGGCACACTGATTGCGTTAACATGGTTAAATGCGTTCTGTTATAACTCCTCGACGAAGTGTCCAAAATGTACAGACACCTTTTTAAAGAGGCTCTACCTATATATCTTTGTCCACCAATTGATATAAACTTTACTTAATTATAAAGAGGACTATGAAAAAGGTAAATGGCAATAATTTCACCCAATGTAATATGCGTTTTGCTGGGGAAAAACAGGATTGAAAAGATCGGATTTTTGAAATTGTATTCGTAATTGTTTTAGACAAGCCGATTGCGGAGATTTTCCGATCTTATTCGTTTACAATCGGAACTACCTCGTCTGATTAGCGAAGAGTTCCGATCGATTCGTTTGCTATCGGAACTGCGCCGAATAGTTTGTAATCGCATTGTTCATGTCCGAGAAAATCGTAAAAACTCGTAGTTCTCCGGCAGGAATAAACGGCTGGGCAGCATTTTATTCAAGATATTGTTTTGATCATAATTAATAATTTACAGAACTGGAATACGAACCATGTTTCTTCTTAGAATACTCATAAAATAGCTTTGTATACATATAAATGCAGTAATATTGAGTATTTAATATTTTACATTAAAAATCGCGTAGATATAGGTAATGCCTCTTTAAGTAATGTAGACAGCGTATTCTTGCATACCGGACAAGGATATCCGTCATTTTACCGGGGCTAGATATTTCCATCTCACCCTAGGGTCGAGATAAAATTCACGCGCGCCAACATCCGGTATGCCGGAAAACACGCAAAACGTTAGTAGCTGGAGGCGTCAACGCACAACATGTCTCTGATATGCAAGAAAAAAAAATCTATCATGGGTATTCGGTTCAGATAGGGTATTAGCCTCGGTTCCGATAAAAACACGTATACCTCGGGTTAGAATTCCCCATCTTCACCGGATACCCATGAAATATTCTTATACTCTAATGCCAAACTGTCGGAACCAATCAGATTAATTCCGTAGTAGTTTCGTATAATATTTTTTAAAATATCTTAGCATTGTTTGTGTTGTGTAGTGTGCTTTAATGTAACTTCATATACATGCATGCCTGTGCCTTATATAAATGTAGATAGATATTTTATTCAAACATAAGGCATTACGCCCAACAGTTCACATGCAAATAGTACATACATACATATAAACATGTACACTTCTCAAAACTGCTAACTACACCGCTACGTTTTGGGTTATATATATCGATGGGTTGAATGTTTTTCAATAAAATAAAAAGGAAATACCAATTCAATCATTTTTACATCATTTCATTTTATTTTTTTCATGGGCAATGCTAGAACTAAACCACAATAAGCAATTACAAACGACCCATGTAAACACTAAAGTCACACTTTTCATTTCTTGTTCATAAAAGTGTGACTTTAGTGTTTACATGGGTCGTTTGTAATTGCTTATTGTGGTTTAGTTCTAGCATTGCCCATGAAAAAAATAAAATGAAATGATGTAAAAATGATTGAATTGGTATTTCCTTTTTATTTTATTGAAAAACATTCAACCCATCGATATATATAACCCAAAACGTGAGCGGTGTAGTTAGCAGTTTTGAGAAGTGTATATGAAATACACACAATATTTTCCAGTTAATGACAATTTGTATAATTTCATAGGTGAGTTTCAAGATCATCTGTATATGTTACTAGTTAAAAAGTATTTGACAACTATTAAGTATATAAGTGTTTAATATATATACACAGCCCATCACTGGGTCAGTCTCTGTTTAGCGTCTCTCATAGTAGCTTCGTATTAAAGCATATAGTCTTTAGTAGAACATGTGTGTTGGCTCGTACTTATGAACCCGAATATATAACAGTTTGGTTTAAAAAAGGTTGCCTTATATAAACAACAACAGAAAATTCAAGATTTGCGATGCTAGACTTTAAAAAACACGAGACATTTTTACAAAATATATAGACCTGGCTATGCAAAGTGTTCAACCAACTAAAAACATATTTTAATGGTGATCGATAAACAATATACCGTGATATAGTGTTTAATTTACAATTAAAATGTCCGATGGCCATTCTCCAGCTCATGACATCATTACCCATTGGGTTTTAGATATACATGGTTTTAGATATACATTAACGTGCACGTACTTTGGGAAGGAGAATGGCCATATGGAACATAAACGGATGACTATGGATGACTGTGTGACATCTTGGACTACTTGGCAATAGAGTAGGACAGGGAAAAGGAGGACAGGAAAGAAGAGAGCATATATAATATATAGTGAGACATCGAACAAAACAGAACAGCGAGGTGCAGTATTCATAAATATACCACAATAAAACGTGTGATATTTTGGGAAATGAGAGGAAAAAAGCAAACAACTAAATAATACAATAATAAATGGAAAGAAAAAACAAACTAATCACTTTAATCCAAGCATTTCCCAAAAAAATCACAGAGCGATTTAGCTCACAACTATCACTACCGCCATGACGTCACACCCCATATATGGAATATTGATAAATATCATTTTAAACGAAGAAAATCACTGCAAATGAATGCATCTTTTTTACTGGTCATACAAAAGTTTTACATAGAAATATTAGGAAATACATTTAAAAACCTTCTTTTTTGAAACCACAAGGTATTTTGCATGTAGCAACATCTAACAGAGTACACTTTGCTAGTAGATCGATTTAGGCCCTCGTGGGCCTCTTGTTATGGCCCTTTGAATGTAATGGAAGGCATTAACTTGTTCAAATTCCCCACATTGGCACTGCCGTGTCAACTTTTATCGGAACACCGATAGAAAACGTTATATTGCTCTGCCCTCTACCTTACATTTCTATCAAAATTATTTCACTTCATGACCATCAATCACATACATTGTGCTTCCGCGCCGACTATCTTTTTTCAAGATATTTCTTGTTTACTGATTGAATTTGTGTGTGCTTTTACTATTTATTGAGTTTTTTAAATGAGTTTGTTCAGTTTTGCATTGATTTGTTCAAGGATTTATCCATAAAAGGATGGATACATCCTTGATTCGTAGAAGTCCGTTTATTCACAGCTGAGTGCGTAACAAGTACATCATTTGAATTTATTTACTACTACAAATAATTATTATTTTTTAATTACAAAGAAAAAATTCAACTACTTTTAACTGTTGTTTTAATAGAACCACAGGCAGGTCTTCCATTTCATGTTTTCCAAAAAGATATCGATAGCCTATCGAAAAAATATGTAGCAAGTGGGTGAGACTATAACGTTATATAAGTATTATATAAGTATTTTAATGAAAAATTAATATTTTGTTATAAAGCGTGCGCGCTTACTTTTTTTTTTAAAGTTGGTGTTCGCGGGCGTTCAGATCCCACTTTTTAAAAATCTCAGGCTTTGTCATTATTGTATTATGGCAGCCCTGTCGTTCATCTTCATTCCTGTCTGGTTGCCGTAGCGGCCCCTGTGGTAATTCACCCAACCAGCATAACACCGAGAATCATCAGAAATCTAACAAGTAGCTGCATTTGACTGAGTTAAGAATGAACGTTTGGAAAGCTCCTGTTTGCAAAATACCAAATCAGGAGCCTTAGCCACAGAGGCTGGTAGATCAGGAGTCTCAGCCACAGAGGCTGGTAGATTTTTTCCAACGAGACACTGTTACAGAGTTGGAAAAACACACTAAATGTTTCGCTGCAAGCTGGTAACTGTGTAAAATTCAGAGTGATTTTATCTGGTGCGAGAGGGTGTAGGTGTCAGGACCTCAGATGCCGGTATGTCCACATGACCATGAATGATCTTAAGAGCATGGTGAGTTGGCTCTTTAGGTTAAACTTATTTATTTTACATTGGTTGCAACGAAAGCTCTTTGAACTTATTTGAATCACTCTCGATGTCTTCCTGGGTAGAACCAGTACTAAGCAATGCAAATAAAGTGTCTTGTTCAGGGACACAACGCATATGGCAATGGCGGGAATCGAACCAACGACTTTTGGATCATGGGTCCAACGCTCTACCACTAGACCACAGCGCTCCACTGTTGGCTCTTTGAACTCCATGGCTCCATGGTTTTACATTCAAGGTGCTCCAGCATAGATCATATAGATGCGATACTGCTCGTGTTGGTGATATACCGCACGAGCGGCGTAGATGACCTGAAATATATTTATAGGCGCGACAAACTTGCAAACTGAGGCGGGGTGGGGTGGGGGAGGTGGTGCTCTGTAACGGGGAGTACGTTTTGGCGTATATCTGACAAAACTTTTCTTTTTTTTTCAAATTGACAAATTTGAGAATTAACATTTGATAGAGTTTATTACCTACACTGTAAAATAAAATATGAAACAAATGTTGACCCTTAGTCCCACCCCTCCTCCACCCACCCACACACTCTCTCTCCTCCGCCCCGTCCACACCCCATCCGGCTTCAGTATTTGTTGCATTTTTGGACTTTGCATTTTTTTTCTTCATTTTTCAAACTGATGTTTAGGCCCGGGCCTATATGGCTTAATAGTAGCTATGCCGATGCGTGCCGCTTGACTCTGGACCATGTTACCTTCTTGATCTGCGCTTGGATGGGAAAGCTCCAAATGGTAGAACAGTACTCTACGATGGGTCTTACAATTAAAGCTATTATCTAATACTCAGGAGAGCATTGCCTTTTTTGTTTATTAGCTCTAGTAACATATCGGTTCGTAACACCAGCAGGGAATTGTGTGTGTGTGTGTGTGTGTGTGTGTGTGTATAGTTAAGTTTTATAGTCCTTCCGCCAACGAACACGACAAGGTAACCCTGAAGCGATGGGCACAATAGAGTCTGGACTTTTCTAGATGAGTGTGTTGGTTGATCTGGTGCTGTTTAGTCAGTTCTCTTGAAGATATGTTGATGACGTGTCGCTGCTGCTCTAAGTAGTTTTCGCTGCGGCGGTGAGGTGCTGGGCCTGGTCTACATCCGCTAATGGTGATATTTGCTATCCTATCCGCTACGTAGGGCGTGAGGTGGTGACGATCCCTTTCAAGGCCACACCCGCCATGGTGGACCACTGTGCCGCATGTACCATCTGACGTCCCACATCTTCCCTCCCCCACGTCGAATACGCTGTGGCGCTGGGGCATCTCGGTGTTGAAGTTGGCGTAGCCATCAGTTGATACATGCTCTGGCGGGAAACACAGTGGCCGACATCAGATTAGTCACACAGCACCAAACCCCCATCCACGCGAATAAATGTGGGTCAGGTGCTGTGTGTGCCCTCTCCGCGACGTGCACGCTCTGATGTCCTAGAGAAGACACCAGCAGGGAATCGGGACACCAGGGAATAGTATCGCCTGAACTGGTACCTCTAATGTACTTCGCCTTCTACATAAAAATAGGGAACCAGTTAACCGGAAGTTTCGACATAGTAGTGCACGAGTATTTCGCCATCGGGAAACTAGCATACGGAAAAACGAGCCATTTTCGAATTTTACATGCGACACTCTACCTTATACGAGCTGATTTGGCCGGATAAAGATACAAGTAGATCTACAAGAACACGCGTAGATTCATATAATAGGTAGATTTAAATGTTTTGTTACAAAATAGTCAGGTTGTCGTCCAAAATCATCAACAACGGAAATGGCGGCACAATTCATAGACAGTGCAGGAGGGTAATTCTGAGGCCTAGCGCAGGTTTGTGTTACATAACCAAGATTGTCAGAATTTGTCACTATCAAAAGAACACCATTAGTGTTTATTGGACATTGAAATGTTCTGCTAATTCTGCCAGGTCTTAAGCCAGAGGCTAGTGTGTTAAAATACACGTTTAATGCTCTTTGAATTTCGGAATGTACATAGAGCGTAGGAGGGTATTACCGACCACCTAAGGCATACTGTTGAATACTCACAGAATTATCTATAATAGTAATATGTTTGTTACGTATGTGGTTATAGCATTATCAAGCAATACAACCATGTGATAAGGAAGGTTATTTCCTATCAGTAATCCTGTTTTAGCTCTCCTTTTTTGAAATGTCAGATGTGAAGAGGCTATTGCCGAACATGTGAGGGTTTTGCCGACTACTAAGTGAGGGTATTGCCAAACACTGTCTACTTTAAAACAACAACACCACAAACGCCTTGATTAAAGATATTTTGTGTTTTTGTTTGATAATCAAAAAAAAAATTATTGGTTTAAACTTTATTAAATAATGTGTCAGAAATATCAATTTAACAAAAAAACGAACGCAGAGTATGATGATATGTTTTAGCTATATTTAACAATATTCCCATTTATACAATGTGCTATTTCAAGTCCATATCTTCCTTAACACACTTAAAATAGGAATGCCTCGAACAATTTTCCCTTGTAACTTATGAAGAACGTCTCATAAAAGTTAAAGGTTTCGTGCGGTCCTTATATTTTATCACTTGTAGCTAGTGCCTCGTTCAACTGTGCCTCATCTGAATCAACCACGACGGCCATGCTAAACATCTTGATCTCTGCATCTCATTCCTGTTGGTTTTGGTGCTGAAGAGATTCTTGTTAGAACTGTTTTCTTTCTTTTATCATGTTTATAGCCTTTTCTGATGATTATTTTATTTAGCTTCACTTCCTTTTGTTTCTGTTTATTAATTGTCATCTTATACATTCTGCTCTACCAGCATTTATCTAACCTTCATGCCTATCATCGCTTAAGAAAGGGCTTTTTTGAAAAAAAAATTCTTCAAATATTTATTCTGAGAAAGTTCTGGGGACCCAAACAAGGGATTAAACATTTTACAAGGTGTCATCTAAATTAGTTTTAAGTTATATATAACACTTTTAATACTAAAAAAGCAATTTTGGTGCTAAACAAGTTTAATCAAAAAGAAATAAATAGGTTAATGGATTTATTTATTTTCAAGTTCGGGTATTGCCCAACCACTCTGTGTTTAGGAGGGTAATACCGACTACCCAAGACAACTCATTAAGTAGAATTCCAATGAATTATATAAATTACATAACTTGATTAGTCAGTGCATGCATAACTTAAAATAGAAAGTGATGAAACAATTTGAACTGATACGCAGTCAATATTCAGTTAAAATCAAACACCCGTAATATTAGCAATTTGATAAAAAGTGCTCAATATTTTGGTAGTGTCTGTGGTTGTGTTGTTTCCAAGTATAAAATGGGTTGGGAATGAAAAAAGTATGTGCCCTTTATATAGATGACATCTACTATGAGGTATACCCTTCTACAAATACATTTTATACCTTAAAGGCTTTATCAAGCAAATGTACGGCAATACCCTCATAGTTGGCAATACCCTCATGGGCTCTACTTCACATATAAAAACTGAAGTATCGCAACATAATCAAGCATTGAAGAAAAGCGTCTTGCTACGAATAAAGAAATGCACTTAAACTCAAGAAATCACATGTAGAAAACAAATCGGGTTGGATTTGGGGCGCGATCTGGCTGGCGGACCTCCATATAAAGGGATTTGCCTCGGTTAAATTTTAGGACTGGCTACGGGTTTGTTTCTAGGCGGGTGGTGGGGGCTCCATGGAACCTTTGCCTTCCTTGCCTTTCCTTTCATTCCCGATTCATGGAAAATTTTCACCATCCCTACAACTGAGGGTACCGACCCCCTTTTCGTACGCCGGATTCCGATCCATATTAGCCAGTATTCCGTACGCCGGGTTGTGGTACGCCATACGCCGACATCGCAGTTTTTCATACGCGTACGCCGTAATTTTCTCAAAAAATATTTGTTTCCATCCAAAAAATTAAATTTAAGCTAATTTATGTCTCAGATTGCTGGAAATGCCATTTCAGAGCACCTAGGTTTCAAAATTTTCCGGACCCTCCTAGAGAGCTCGGGCCCTGCGGGCAGCGGCCTCGCATGGTTCAAATAGTGTTCCAGATGCCAACCCCCTGTTAGGGAGTATTCCAGATGCCATGCCCAAAAAAAGCCAGTACTCCAGATGCCAGGGGGGGGGGGGGGGGGGGGGGTTGGTACCCTCACAACTGATAATTTAAAGCCCCTGCTGCAAAAATCAGATTTTTTTTTAACTTTAGCTATGCAATGCTGCGTATTGGTGTATATTTGACAGAAAACTTTATGGCATTTTAAGATTTTTTTGGACAAAATCTACCTGATTGAGGCGTTCGTTTTCAAAACCCGTTTCTGAAAATTTAACCACCTCACCCCACTTCAGTTTTATTGCGATTTTGAACTTTTCATATTTTTCAAATTGATGTGTAGGCCCAGGCCTATATGGCCTAATAGTAGCTATGCCGATGAATATGTACAACCAATTAAAAACCTGCATGTTGGTTTGCTGCTGAGTGTAATGATATATTTAAATGGCATATGTAAAAAAAAATATTATGATAAATACACATACTTGTTAATTGCAAAGTTAAAAGAGAATGTCAAACACAATGTATTTCTTTCTATTTGTATGATACTTACTATTTTGCAAGGTCCTAAACTTAAAAGAGTACAACTGATTTTGTTTTACCGTTTATACATGTAGTATTTTTATATCAATGTTTTATTTACAGGTCTAGGCATTGTAACAGTTGGCAATTAAGCGTGGACGTGAGTGTTTTTCTGGAAGTCAGGATCTGTTTGATAGTACTAGCCTTTCTACCACTTCTGTGGAGCAAGAATTAGGTAGTAGCTAGAGTATTTTCGTCTCTTCTGTGGGACTAGAATTTGATGACAGCCTGACCCTTTGAACCCCACAGAGTCATAGCAAATTGGAGGTATGTTAGAGCTACTGTGCAATAGAATAAATTTACCGTATCTATTTTCACAACTTTGCTAAGCCTTAAAGCCACTATTCTGCCAACAACAGGCACATTTTACAGCAGATGTACACGGTTTCAAAACCTACTTATGATATGTACATGTGTAACTTATATATATTACAAAGCTGAACTCTATAACTACAATATAAACATCACCCTATTGTTATCAATGCCAAAACATCTAATTACAAGTTACCAACTCTTAATTAATTTTACGCATATTCAATTATGGGTATTTTTAAGTACACGTGAATAAATCTAGACTCTTTAAATGAATGAAATAACGTAAACAGCTAAACATAGCGATTTATGCCTGCAGAGGTTTACAATAGACTTCATTGTTAATATTTACAGCCAATCAAAACATGCATGTAGGTTTGCTGCTGAATAGTAAAGCAGGTAGGTAGGGGTTACCGATATTAATGATATATTTTAATGTCATGCTCCCAAAGTGATTATAAGGTAAGTGAATAGAAACCAACATTCACAGGCCAATTTCTATCGAAAATCATTAAAAAGAATGTTTCGGTAAAGAAAAAAGGAAGCTACCATGACATAATTATATACAAGGTCATGAACTTTAGTATTACTGATTTTGTTTACCTTTAATGTAGTATTTTTATGTGGATGTTTTGTTTACAGGTCCCAGTTGGCAATTTAGCATGAAAGCGAATGTTTTTCTGGAAATCTGGATCTTGTTTGATACTGCTAGCCTTTCTACTTCTTCTGTGAAGCAAGAATTAGATGGTGGCCAGAGCCTTTTAATATCTCCTATGGGACTAGAATTTGATGGCAAACTTTGAACCTCACAGTCATAGCGAATTGGAGGTATGTTAGAGAGCTACCATGTGCATATGAATTTAATATATCTATTTTCACAGCTTTTCTAAGAATTAAAGCTGCTATCCTGCCAACACAGGCATGTTTTACTAAAGATATACACCATTTCAAAGCTTACTAACGATAATGTATATATGTGCCTTACGGGGCGTCCGTGGCTGAGTGGTTAACGTCTCTGACTTGAAATCACTTGCCCTTAGCCACTGTAGGTTCGATCCCTCAGGGGCCTAGGAATCTTTATGTGAGGAAGCTATCCAGCTGGCTTACGGAACGTCGGTGGTTCTACCCAGGTGCCCGCCCGTGCACGAAAATTGCCCGGAGGGGCACCTGGAGTCTTCCTCCACCAATGGAAGCTGGAAAGTCGCCATATGACCTTAGCTGTTGGTGCGACTATAAAATTCAATTCAATTCAATTCAATATGTGCCTTACATATGTTGCGAATCTGAATTCTATAACTATAATATAAATGCCTTAACCACCAAAGCATTGAATTATGAGTTACTATCACATGATTCCATTTACGCATATTCAATTATGGGTATTTTAGGTACTCATGAATAAATCTACACTTTTAATAGACACTTTTAATAGGCACACAGTCATGCATTAATGCAAGAATGATTTTGTTGTGAAATTTGGGTTTAGTTTCTTTAAATGAAATAAACTGCTAATTCACAATTTGAGCTAAATGCAGGTGCCATTTCATTCCTGCAAAGGTCAAACTTAATTGTTAATAGTTACAGCCAATCAAAACCTGCATATTGGTTAGCTGCTGAATGTAAAGCAGGTAGGCAGGGGTAATTTAGCTTGACGTTTCCAAAGACACAACCCAGCCATCACTTGTCATTATTGATCGTCGTCTGCGTCTGCATCCGGTTGAAGTATTATATGTAAGCTTGTATCTTTGAAACTACTTTACATAATGGATTGAATCTTCACACATGTATTCGGCATCATTAGACAACATCAAAGAGCCAGGTTCTATAACTCATGGCTTTATTTTAACAAAATTATGGCTCCTTTTATACTTAGCAAATTTGGTTTTGTTTGTAAGGGACCGACCATTTAGATCTCTCGGGGGGGGGGGGGGGGGGGGGGGGGTCGTCAGGTTGGTTTTCAGTTGTTAGCCAAGTCCTGTTATTTCAGCAACCACTGGTCAGTGAAACTTGAAATATGTCATTAGTACCATCAAGGACACTGGTAGACACAGGTTCCATAACTCTGTTTGGCATTTAAGCAAAAGCATGTTTTTTTTATTACTTTGAATTTCTGGTTAAAGTGTCCATTTATTTTAACAACTTAAAGTTGTAAATCAAAAAACTTCAGTAAAGCTTGGAATATCAAGGGCACTAGTAGACACATGTTCCATATTAACTCTGTATTGCATTTAAGCAAAGTTATGTTTTTTTGTTTGACATCAAAATGCTGGTTAAAGTTTTTAGGCAAGTCCTTTATTTCAATAGGTGATTGTTAATTATTAATATAACTTAAGTAAAGCGTGAATGCTAGCAGACACATGTTCCATAACTCTGTATTGCATTTTAGCAAAATTATGGCCTTTTTCTGGATAAATATTTTCTGTATTGTATTTTAGAAAATATGTAGCCTATAATTTTCGACTTAGAATTGCTTTTATTTTATTTGTTGGCAAGTCCATTTATTTCAATACCCACTAGCCATATATCTCAGCCAAAGGAGCTTGACAAGTGTCATCACTTACAGACACAATCATGTTTCATAACTTTTTATTTCATTTTAGCCAGATGATATTTTCTTTTTCAACTTATAGTTTCAGTTAAAGTTTTTTAAGCAGCTTCATATATTTCAATGAAACCACTGCATACATCCAATAACAATGGCAAGCCTGTATATATCATTAGCCCCATAAACGCCACACCTTCCCCAGATAGACAAATATGTATTCTATTCTTCAGTTACCATGTCTGCATCCATCATGTTCTCTTCCATCCCCTTCCCAACACCCTCCTCTCAACCCCCATCTCCAATGAAAATATTATATTATTTCTGTTTTTTTTCCCTGTTCTGAATAGGGAAAAAAAACAGAAATAATAATGAATTTCAGTAACACTTCACTTCCCCTCCCCACCCTCTTCAAGTTCATATTCTTTCTGGGGTATTGAAGGTCTTGCATTGATATTTGGTATATATGCTCCCCGTGTGGTTGCAGGGGTAGAATACAACCACTGCAAACACACCGTCACATGCAGAGGGGTAGGACCCCCCCATTCATATTCATTTTGTCATTTTTTGTTCATGTTCATTAAAGGTCTTCATCATGACCCCTGCATTGTTTCAGGTGCCATCTCGCTCACATCACTAAGAGCAGTGGCAGTAAAACAATAAACGTGGCTCCAGCGTAAATGGAGTTTTTACGATAGAATTTGCAGCAACTCTGCAGTTCAGGGTGAGAAGGTTCTAGGCCCATTTTCCATATTTTATCTCGATGTACATGGAAGATGAGCCTGGCATGTTCATGCCTGTTAGGCGCCATATAACCTGTTATGTGTTGGTGCGCCTTAAAACCCCAATTCAATTGGTATATATGTTCACTGACCACCCGCACCCCTACACCCTACCTCAGTCGCCACCTCCTATTAACCTCCACAATTAAGAATTGACCTTGTGAATGAACTGGCACCATGATTGGTGAGACAGAAGTGTCAGTGACCTTGTTTAAAATTGACCTTGAATAGTGGAGAATGCTGTCCTTTCGACAGCTCTTTTGTTTAATATGGATCTTTACATATTTGGTGGATAGAACTTCATGTGCTGGTGTTAATATTTAGTTATGCTTGTACTTGTCTGCTTTCTATGTCAGCCCCCTTTTGCTCTTAATTATGAATTGATTGGATGTTTTGTTTGGTAGGGGATCGTTTTGTACTGGGCAATGACTACCACGTTCCATACCATTCTTATTTACACTGGCATATAGCCCATGGCTTTGTCTGTAACCTGGCATTGCATGTGGCTTAAGCTGCTTCTTAAGTCCATTTACTTGTTGATGATATTCACAAAGTCCATCGCATAAGTACCAGGACCCTTGTATTGTAATACTATCATGACCACTGCATACTACATTGATTACTAACATGCCCAAAGTACATCACATCTATAACTGTCATGGCTACTAGGGGTGTCACGATATCAGAATCCAATATCGCGATATATCGCAATATTTATTAAATTATTGCGATATATATCGCGATATATTGTCTTAATCTTCTGCATGCATTTGTAAGCTATATTTCTTCTGATATGTACCTGACAAGTATGAAACATAGTACAGTTAAAACATTTTATAATGCTTTAGGATGCACAGCTTTTGACTAGAACAAGAACATGAGAAACAAAACAAAACTCATTTTGCATAGTACAGTAGACAGTACTAGACACGCACAGTCACATTAAGTAGTGTTCTAAAAGTGTTCGCTTTATTTTGAAAGACATATATTTTAGACGGCGTAGAAAGGCAGAATCACCCTACTTTGAAATGGCAATTATTCAATAATGCTTGTGAAAACATGCTTACCGGTACACATTCGATGATTGATAATTCATCATGTAATTGGGCCAAACAAGATCGCACCTCGGCTGCAGTATAGACACACTTTAGTGTTTGCCCTAATTTTTCCTCCAATCAGGCGGTGAGGAATTTTATTAATTATTATGTTATTGGTGTTATTATAACACTATAGCTCTCTTATTTTCTGCTTCGGGGTCAGAAATAAATGAGACTACCTCACACAGTGCATCCCCAACACACAGGCCGTTTCGTAGACTGCAACGACATCAATGAAAATATATTTCTTTGCGCCATTTGTGTATTGAACATACATACATTTTGAACATACATAAATTAATAAAGTCCGTTACTCGACAGCACAAAAATAGTATGTCAACACAAAATATCACAATGCGTAATGTCCGGTAAGTTTTGACTGAACGATAACCCAGGTTAAAATACGCGCTGTTTATGTACATTTCGCCGATTTATAAATATTTAAATTATCCTCATTAAAATTATATTTCTTTGCTCTTTAAAACGTGCGTAAAACAAAATTAACAAACAACAAACACAAATAAAAAACAACGTCAACAAACACAAATAAAGTCAATTTTATTTTTGCCGATTTTATATTTTTCACATGTTTGAGCGCTAGCATTTGTTTTATCTCAGTTCAGTCTAATTAACCGGTAATCAATCAGAAGCCGGTAGCAATCAATTAAACAGTTAATCCAATCAAGTCATCATAGTCTCCACCTGCAAAAAGCATCATAAACTTCAAAGATAATCGTTAAATTATTAACACAATAGCAGCGATTAGATTACACAGTGACACCATTTACAGACAGGTTATTTTCGCCTCTGTGCCACAAGCTGTGACAGCGGCGAATTTGATTGGTCGAGAGGCGATCAAGGTCGTCAGGCAAGATGTCAATCACTCAGCGCGTGCTCATTACTGTGATGTTTGGGCTATCGAAAATAGGTACATGTGTATTGGATTGATGCTTGGAAGCAAATACACGCGCGTCATAAAAACGCACAGGTGGTAAATTAGCTGCGTCAGAATTGGGTCAAATTGAATTTCCATGCGTCAAAACGCGCGTGTACGCGTCTATTGAGAACCCTATATAATGTATAAATAAAATGGCTGGACGACGCAGCTTCGTGGAGTGGTACAAGTTTTTTATTTCTCACTTTCAAATAAGCGTGCAAAGATTAAAAGCCGCGGTATACCGGTACATCGCGACACCCCTAATGGCTACTCTTTTGCTTTACCTCATTTTCTACTACCATGACCACTGCATATTGCAAGTATTACTGTCATGACCACTGTATATCACATTTAGTACTACCATGACCACTGCATATTGCAAGTATTACTATCATGACCACTGTATATCACATTTAGTACTACCATGACCACTGTATATTGCAAGTATTACTATCATGACCACTGTATGTCACATTTAGTACTTCCATGACCACTGCATATTGCAAGTATTACTATCACAGTGTCTGAAACGGCCAAAAGTTGTTCAAAGTAAAGTTGTCACTGGCCCAACAAAAAACGTCTGGGCGACTGCCCAAAATCAGTAAAAAAAATTCATTTTAATCAATTATTTTCGGAGAACTGTCAACTACCGTCGTCACTTGGTAAAAGGTAGACAACTCTTAATTTCTCTTGCTATTTGAACCAATCGCTGCGTTCGTAACTAACAAGGCGACTTGTTAGTTACGAACGCAGCGATTGGTTCAAATAAACTATTGAACCAATGAAAGTGCATGTAACATATGATAACTGTGTAAAGTCAAAGAAAATGCAAGACGCATGGTCATTTCTTAAACGTACTAACGCTGCGGACTTTAAAAAGCAGTCAAAGTATGCGAAGTAAGTATTTTTTCTGTTAATCATAAATGTCGACATACGATGCTAGTCGGTAATTTCGATTGTGCGTCAAGTCTGCTTAAAATCAGCGGCGGATTCAGCAATTTGAAAGGGGGGGGGGGGGGGGGGAAGGGGGTCCAAGTCTATTAGTATTATCGGAGTCCAATTTTCTGCGTTTATTAAAGTACTTTAAAGAAAATATACTCATAGTTCCAAAAAGGGGGAATAGGTTCCGATCCCTGTATCCGCCAATTTGAAGGAATCGGAACTTTATGACAGCATGCAAAAATAAAATGTTCTA
Source organism: Cyrtodaria siliqua (assembly GCA_037043455.1). Classification (NCBI taxonomy): domain Eukaryota; kingdom Metazoa; phylum Mollusca; class Bivalvia; order Adapedonta; family Hiatellidae; genus Cyrtodaria; species Cyrtodaria siliqua. The sequence goes on from JAWPHD010001641.1 coordinate 259,422, forward strand.
CCTGTTTATTCTCATTTTTCTTTACTTTGTTGACATAAAAAGTTAAAAAATATTTGGGCCTCTAATGTTCATTTTGGGCCAGTGACTCAAAATCTTTACTTGCCCAATTTTTTTTTTTTTCGTACTACCATGACCACTGCATATTGCAAGTATTACTATCATGACCACTGTATATCACATTTAGTACTACCATGACCACTGCATATTGCAAGTATTACTATCATGACCACAGTATATCACATTTAGTACTACCATGACCACTGCATATTGCAAGTATTACTATCATGACCACTGTATTATACAGTGGTCATGGTAGTAATAAATGTGGTGACTAAATACCACATTTATTACTACCATGACCACTGAATACCCCGTTCATTATTACCATGACCACTGAATACCCCATGTATTACTACCATGATCTATGCATACTACATTTATTACTACCATGACTATTTGATACCATATTTATTAATAATATACCTCATGTCAAACATCCATGTATAATGTTCAAAGACTGTTATTTTCCCATTTTTGTAATATCGCATATCGCTTGTAATGTGGAGTGAGTCACTGAATGATAGTATTTTTTTGGAATGTCACCCCAGTATAATACTGTCTTATGATTGTGAAGTCAAAGCAAGTTTATAATTATGTATTGGGATGTCCAATGAAAATCAGTGAACATTTACTAAAATGGCTGACACAGTTTGCACAACTTTCTGAAGATGATTTGAAGTTTACTCGTGAGTTCACAGCTGAAGATTCCGAAAGAACATAAAGAACCATCCGCCAAAAAATGTTTTCTAGGTGCTGAGAACTGAGATTTTGAACAGAGAGAAGTGACCATGTATTTCAAAGGAAAATTTAGCAGAACCAAATGTCTTTTTCAAACATATTTTTCAGTATAATAAAATAAATAGCCTTAGAAGGTTGACAAATGTTCACTGTCACCCTCACAGGATTGCAATATTAGCTGTAGGAGGAAGGGGAAAAAATCAAAAAATCCTTTTGTCGTAGGAGGGTTCGTAAAACAAATTATCAAAAAATAATGGCCTATAACAACCATGACTTATGTATACCACATTAATTATAACCGTGAATATCATGTTCATTACTACCATAATCATTGTATACCAAATTACTACCATGATCACTTTATAACACTTTATACAACACATGTACTGTCACCATTGCCAGTGTATACTACATTTATAACTGCCATGACTAATGTATACCACATGTATTACTACCATGATCTATGTAGATCACATTTATTACAACCATGAATACTATCACTGTCTTCTAAAACTCATTTCAACTTGAGATTTCAATAAACTTCTGAGCAGAAGTTGTGGATGTAGCCAGATTGTGGTTAAACATATCCATGTTGAATCCAGTGGCTGATGAAGTAGATCTACATTTATCTTATTGACTGAAAATGGAGCCAGATTGTTTCCCTCTAATTGGACTCAGAGCCAGATTATTTTTTTCCAACAATTTGAGGGACTGTTTATTTTTTTTCCTTCAAGTCAGAGCCAGGATTTTTTTTCTCCAGCAATTCAGTGGCCAGAATATTTTTTCAAAAACAATCCCCCCCACCCCAGAAATCAAAATGGTCGATACCTAAGCTTATATTTCTGAAAACTACTTTACATAATGGATTACAAATTGACAGATGTATAATTAGACAACATCATAGAGCCATAGTCTATAACCGATGCTTTTATTTTAACAGAATTATGGGTCCTTTTATACTTAAACAAATTTGGTTAAAGTTTGGTATGTAAGCTTGTATCTCTGAAACTACTTTACATAATGGATTGAATCTTCACAAATGTGTTTAGCATCATTAGAGAACATCAAACAGTCATGATCTACAACTCTTGCTTCATTTTAACAAAAGCGTCTCCGTGGCCGAATGGTTGACGACGTTGCATTGTAAAACTTTGCCTCTCACCGCTGCGGGTTCGAATCCCACTGGGAGCTCGACTTGTAAGTGAGGATGTGTCGATTCTTACGGATGGCGGGAGGTGTACAGTACTGGTTCTACCCAGGAAAAGTGGGTGGTCTGCCTCCACCACAAAAAAATCAACTGTCATATAATTATAACCTTATAGGTGTTGAAAATGACGTAAAAACACCATACAAATCATTTTAACACAATTATGGCCCCTTTTATATTTAGAAAATTTGGTTAAAGTTTAGTATTTAAGCTTGTCAACTTAGACTTTTTTTTTTTAAATATTTTTAGTTTTTAGCCCGACTATTCGAAGAATAAGAGAGCTTATGTAATCACCCCGGGGTCGGCGTCTGTGTTGGCTTCCCACATCAAGGTTTGAGTGTAAGCTGTGTTTACAAGTCTATATCTCTTACATTTCTTATCCTAGCACAACCAAATTTGGCCATGGGCTTCCTTATAGCATTATCTTAAGGGCTACATAAGCAATTTTGGTTCCTGTAACCCATGGGCTCCCATGGAACCCAAATTATGATGGCCCATAAAATGTGTAATAAAGGCAGATCTAGGTTTGCATGTAAGCATGTATATATGTATAATTTTGGTTTGGGATTTCTTACAGCATTTACATTTTTTTTTTTTTACCTTTTCAATTCTTACACCCCCCCCACCCCCCCTCCCGCCTCTCACCCCCGCTTCCCCCCCACCATCCCTACTTGAAACTCTATTTTATTTTTTTTTACATATTTCTGTGTTGCTTTTGTCTATTCTTAAACATGTTGCCCCTTTAAGGCCAAATAAAATTAATTCCCAGTTTATCATCCCCGCCTGCCCCGAATATTTCATGCCGCCCAGACAAATTTTATTTTGTCCGAGAAAAAAAGAAAAAAAAGAAAAAAAAAAGAAAAGGATAGACTGTGAAAGGACTCGTCTTTCCGTGACGGAAAATACGTTAATATTTAGCCCGAACCCGGAAATACATTTTGTAAACAAATCGGACGTCGAGCAATAAGAAGTAAGTTATATTAAGAACTTCAACTTTTAAAACTCACATACGTGGTAGTTTATATCATTATAAATACAAATGTATGCTATAGCAGTGACAATTGGTAATAAAGAGAGGGTTCAAAACATAATACTTCTGGTTATTAATATTTTTGTGATGTTTGATGTCATCTCAGGAAAATAAAAAATAAAAAATAAAATTGCACACCCCGCCCCAATTTTTTCAAAAAATTTGGATGATTAACTGGGAATTAATTTGATATGGCCTAACCTATTACCATATAAAGACCAATTACTTTTAACAGAAACATTATGTTCTTGAGACGCACCTTCCCTACACTATCTAGATCCATTTAAAGCAAATAAATATGGTCGCTTCAAACTATCCATATACAGACACATTGATTATCATGATTGCTGCAGAAGACGTATTATTATAAATTACTATACCGAGGGAAAAAAGTTTAGCAAGTTGGTTTTGCACCCTGGAAATAATACATTTTTGGTTGTAAAATCAAGAAACTACTGCTATAGACACAATATTTTATTAAACAGACATCAGTAACAGTCGAACATCTTAATGAAGTAATGTATAAATGAAGGTAGTGGTCTTGAAGCCTGTAAAGTCCCGAAATGTCAGTATATCTTGTATACAATATTATTTCATCTAAAAACTTGCTAAACTTTTTTCCCTCAGTATATTATATAAATTGATAGAACATACCTTTCATTTAGGAGACTTTGTGTCGGAGTCCAGCGTAAGGGAAGCCTAATATCCGAGTCCAATGTATGGGATGCGTAAGAGAAAAAAGACTGTCACAAGTGAACAATACCTATTGTAAGTATAATGTAGATGTTAATTGTCAGAATTAAAAGATTGTTTGAAAACAATTATGTCTCCCCACATATATTTATGAAATAACTTAGCACAGCTGTTCACCATATCACACTTAGAGTTTGAAGGTTTTGCACTATATTTTGTGTCTCTGTCAGTCACACGGCCTCCACCATATCTCGAATCGCTTGAGGGATTTTAAAGTAACTTGGAAAAAATGTTCACCATATTGAGGCAATATGCAGAGCACAACTTCCAGCCATGTCCGTTTAAGGTCACGGTCACGGAGGTCAAAGGTCATATGCCGTATATTCGTGTCTCCACCATCTGTTGAACCGCTTGAGGGATTTGGAAATAACTTGCCACACATGTTCACCATATCGAGACGATGTGCAGAGCGCAACTTCCAGCCTGTCTGTTCAAGGTCAAGGTCACACTTAGAGGTCCAAGGTGATATGCACGTGGACTACAGTATGAGAGTGCATGACTATAGTGTAACAGCAGTGCATGAAAACCATTCATTGGCATAGACTGCACTATAATCACAGTAAACCAAGCAGTTCATGCCTGGTAGCCATTAGATCAGTATATCCTTAGTCTAAACAGGTACATATCCATGATGTTTTTCCATTACACTGAGAGTGTGGGGGAGACATATGTTTTTGTTACAAAAACAAACCCGTCAAGTTACCTTCAGATTTATGTAGAATGCAGTGATCTTAGCTCTACTGGCCAAACTATTGACTAAAAATAAAAAACAATTTTAAACGACCTCATGAACCAATGGCTCACTTGAGTTGTTTTCTCATATAAAACCTTGTTTGGTAGATTCCTTGGAAAACCTGGTTATTAGATTGGGGAATGTTTTTTGACGAGTAGGGTAGGTAGCTTATATGGAAAGGAAGGTTGGGATTGCCTTTGGGGTCAAGGTCAAAGTCACTATTACTAAAAATAGAAAAACGGTTTCCGCTCAATAACTTAGTTGCCCATTCAGGACTCAACGTTAACTTTACAGACAGCTTGCCCATAGGGCAAGTTAACTCTGAAATTTACTTGTCTGGTTGCTGGTTGCCCAATTACTTAGACCCAAAGCTTTTATTTTATAAGGATATACTGTTTGAGGCTTCATGTATATTAGACCACTTGATGATATAACTCGCACAGCACTGAGAAGTCTAAAAGCTGGTCTAATACTTCAATGTAACAACAATAATAGCATTGGAAACTGCAAAGAGCGATGGGTTTCTTTTATATTTTGTCATATTCTATGGTCCTTGTCCCTCAGTTTTGAAGTTGCCCAATGGGATTGATCCTTTGAGACTTTACCTGCCCGGAGCCAAGTTTTACCTGCCCCGGGCAGGCAGACAGTCCTTAACATCAAGCCCTGCCATTGTTACTTCATTTTCATCTTACCGGTACTGTATGCATGATTAATTCAAAATAGACTTATTGCCCTTTGGAATTTCATACTTGTACTTCTTGTCTGGAGCATAAGTCAAAAACTACTAATGGAACTGCCAATTGAATACTGCTGGGTGATAAAGGCCATATGATAAGTTGTAGGTGTCATTTTGGGGAGCATCCATCGGTTCTGCCGATTTTCTTGTTTAATTCAACCTGGTCTTCTGGGGTTGTGAAATCCATTGTACAACTTGCGCACAATGGGCTTTTAGGAATATGGATAAGTGCATTTTTGTCTCGCCCACATGGTGGGAAGTGAGACATAGCAGTCACTTTTCTGGCGGCAGCCACATTTTTAAATTTGATCAACTATATCTCAACAACCGCTGCTCGAATTCTTCTGAAACTTTGTCAGATGCTTTGTTGAGTCAAGGGACATCACGTTATGCTAAAATTACCAAGGTCAAGGTCATATTTTGCGAAACTTAACCTTGGTTAGGTAACTTAACCTCAGTTAAATGTACCGTATTTTACCTTGTATATTACGCACCCGTGTATAATACCCTTCTCAGAGGTCAAAACTGGGGTAAAAAAAGTTGTTTCCGTGTATAATACTCATCAAAATATTAGTTTTCCTAGATGAACCATTCAACAAAAATAAAAGGTTAAAAAAAAATAAAAAAATCACGATCAAGAAAATTAGCGTACAAGGGTAAATATAATTACTTCAATCATTAATTGCCAATCTTCAGGGGAGTACCTATCTTGTATCATCTCATCAAAGAGCCAATTATAATGCCGCAGATAATTGTCCGTAATCCGATAATAACATCTACTAAAACACAACAAAGTCGTTGGTTACCGTAATCCATTACGCCGATTATACTAACATTGTGTATTCACGGGAACCAGTGCTTATCATAAGTGTAGCACAAGTGTAACGCGTGATCAGTTACCTGTACCCCGTGGCTAAATCTGGTAAAAATATAAACAACAAAATCGAGGGAAGATTTTTCACACAATTTATTGAAGTTTTACAACAAACATGCAAACATTTATACAAAAAGAAGCATCATAATACATTTTATTCATTTATAAATCGAATTAAGTCAATATATTACTTATATGAAGCAAGTAAATTACGAAAAAATTGTGTATTATCGATATTCACAATTTTCTGTCTCAATGTCTGTTTGTCGTCAAGGTTTTTCTTCCCAGCTATCGATTTTCTGCAAGAAAAAAAAAGTTCTTTTTATTGTTTCCTTATATTGTACGCACCCCCCTTTCGGAACCGTAAAAGTGGTCAAAAAACTGCGTACTATACAAGGTAAAATACGGTATGTGATTGCCTCATTTTTGTCTCGCCTTTTCGAAGAAAAAAAGAGACATAGCTGTTGCTTTTCCGGCGGCGGCGTCAACATTCAAGTTTTGCGTTTAGGTCATATTCTCACAAACTGTATGCACTAGACCTTTTAAACTTTGCTTATAGTTGTATCATGGGTGGTACATCGCAACGTGACAAAGCAAATGTGGTAGTGACCTTGACCCTCCAAGCAAAGGGCAGATAACTTACTTATTTTTAGGTTCAAGTTTTGCGTTTAGGTCATTTTCTCAGAAACTGTATGCACTAGACCTTTCAAACTTTGCTTATAGTTGTATCATGGGTGGTACATCGCAACGTGACAAAGCAAATGTGGTAGTGACCTTGACCCTCCAAGCAAAGGGCAGATAACTTACTTATTTTTAGGTTCAAGTTTTGCGTTTAGGTCATTTTCTCAGAAACTGTATGCACTAGACCTTTCAAACTTTGCTTATAGTTGTATCATGGGTGGTACATCGCAACGTGACAAAGCAAATGTGGAAGTGAGCTTGACCCTCCAAGCAAAGGGCAGATAACTTATTAATTTTTAGGTTCAACTTTTGCGTTTAGGTCTATTTTTCACAAACTGTATGCACTAGACCTTTCAAATTTTGCTTATAGTTGTATCTTGGGTGGTACATGGCAACGTGACAAAGCATATGTGGAAGTGACCTTGACCCTCCAAGCAAAGGGCAGATAACTTAATAATTTTTAAGTTCAACTTTTGCTTTTAGGTCACTTTTTCACAAACTTGATGCACTAAGACCTTTCAAACTTTGCTTATAGTTGTATCTTGAGTGGTACATTGCAACGTGACAAAGCAAATGTGGATGTGACCTTCAACATCCAAGCAAAGAGCAGATAACTTAAATTGTTACATTTACATCACTTTGAGTTTCTCATGAACTAGAATTATGCAATAGATGTTTTAAATTTAATTTGTAGCTTAATCTTTGGAAGAAAACATATTCTATTTTGACGTAGTTGTGTCTTCGTTAGTGCATCTTTTTTTTGGATGCCTGGATTTCATGTGTGACCTTGACCTACTTTTTGGAGCTGATGATTTTTAGCTCTACTGGCCAAAGCCCTTCATTTTTCATCCGATCTTTACCAAACTTTAACAGATTGTTAATATCAATGAAAGCTCGCACAAGTTCGACAAACAAGCCAGATCGCACCAATAGCAGCAGAGTTATGGCCCTTGATTTAGTTTAAAATGCTATATTCAGCCTCGTTAATATGATAGGGCTTTCATTTTTCATCTGATCTTTACGAAACTTTAGCAGATGTTTTGCCTTTTTTTTATTATTAGTAATTTTTTTAGCTCGACTGATCAGAGATCAGCAGAGCTTATGCCGTGGTGCGGCGTCCGTCGTCCGTCCTTCTGTCCGTAAACTTTTATTTGTAGCGACAACTCCTCTGAAACTACTGGATGGATATTCATGAAACTTTACGGAAATGTTGCCCATAAACTATAGTTGATCCTAGCAAAAATTCATGTTGATGTGAAATCCAAGATGGCCGCCAAAGCTAAAAATAGAGTTTTAAAATACAAGTTTGTAGCGACTACTTCTTGAAAACTATAAGTGATATTGATATGGGACTTTTTCTAAAGTGATCAGCATGACATGATGTTGATCCTTGTCAAAAATCGTTTTGATTAAACATGGCTGGCTGCCAGCGGCCATCTTTGTTTACATAGAGTTATATAGTAAAAACTTGTAGCGACTACTCCTCTGAAACTACTTGACGGATGTTCATGAAACTTTACAGGAATGTTGCTCTTGATGTCTAGTTGATCCTAGAAAAATTTCAGGTCGGCCGGAAATTCAAGATGGAGTCGCAGCTAAAAATAGATTTAAAATAAATAAGTTTGTAGCGACTACTTCTTCAAAACTATAAGAGATATTGATATGGGACTTTTTCTAAAATGATCAGTATGACATGATGTTGGTCCTTGTCGAAATTGTTTTGATTTGACTTTAAACATGGCTGCCAGCGGCCATCTTTGTTTACATATAATTATATAATGAAAACTTGTAGCGACTACTTCTCTGAAACTACTTGACGGATTTTCATGAAACTTCACAGGAATGTTGCTCTTAATGTCTAATTGATTCTAGCAAAATTTCAGGTTGGCCGGAAATTCAAGATGGCCGCCACGGTTAAAAATAGATTTTCAAAAAACAAGTCTGTAGCGACTACTTCCTGAAATCAAAATCAATCAGTAGAGCTTCAAGGTCATTGACCTCTTGTTTTACATATATCTGTGATGTTTTGGTAAATTCTTACACATAGCTTCTTACACATATATGTTGCCCCCTCCACCCACTCCCTGCCTCTCCACCACCCCCCCCCCTTTCCTCCACTCGAAACTGAATTTTTTGTATTTTTAGCTCTACTGATCAGAGATCAGCAGAGCTTATGCCATGGTCCGTCGTCCGTTTGTCTGTCTGTCTGTCTGTCTGTTCGTCTGTCTGTCCGTAAACTTTTTTTTGTAGCGATAACTTCTCTGAAACTACTGATTGGATTTTCATGAAACTTTACAGAAATGTTGCCCATGAAGTCTAGTTGATCCTAGCAAAAATTCATGTTGATGTGAAATCCAAGATGGCCACCAAATCTAAAAATAGGTTTTTAAAAAACAAGTTTGTAGCGACTACTTCTTGAAAACTATTAGTGATATTGATATGGGACTTTTTCTAAAATGATCAGCATGACATGATGTTGGTCCTTGTCAAAAATCGTTTTGATTCAATGTTAAACATTGCTGCCAGCGGCCATCTTTGTTTACATAGAGTTATATAGTAAAAACTTGTAGCGACTACTCCTTTGAAACTACTTGGCGGATTTTTATGACACTTTACAGGAATGTTGCTCTTAATGTCTAATTGATCCTAGCAAAATTTCAGATCGGCCAGAAATTCAAGATGGCCGCCACAGCTAAAAATAGATTTTTAAAAAAGAAGTTTGTAGCGACTACATCTTGAAAACTATAAGTGATATTGATATGGGACTTTGTGTAAAATGATCAACATGACATGATGGTTATTAGAGTCAAACATTATTTTGATTCGACGTTAAACATGGCTGCCAGTGGCCATCTTTGTTTACATAGAGTTATATAATGAAAACTTGTAGCGACTACTCCTCTGAAACTACTTGACGGATTTTCATGAAACTTCACAGGATTGTTGCTCTTGATGTCTAATTGATCCTAGCAAAATTTCAGGTCGGCCGGAATTTCAAGATGGCCGCCACGGCTAAATTTTAAAAAAACAAGTCTGTAGCGACTACTTCCTGAAATCAAAATCAATCAGTAGAGCTTCAAGGTCATTGACCTCTTGTATATAATGAAAACTTGTAGTGACTACTCCTCTGAAACTACTTGATGGATTTTCATGAAACTTCACAGGAATGTTGCTCTTGATGTCTAATTGATCCTAGCAAAATTTCAGGTCTGCCAGAAATTCAGTTTTCTGTTTGTAGCGACTACTTCCTGAAATCAAAATCAATCAGTAGAGCTTCAAGGTCATTGACCTCTTGTTTTTTTACATATTTCTGTGTTGTTTTGGTGAATTCTTACATAGCTTCTTACACATATATATTGCCCTCACCATCCCTACTCCCCCCCCCCCACCACACCTCTCCCCCACCCCATTCAAAACTTGATTTATTTTTTATTTTTTACGCCCCCAACCACACCCCACATTATTTTAGCCTTGTTTTCTGATGGTATATACTAGCTATACAATTTATTATTCTCTGAAAAATTGAATAGTCGAGCTGCGCTGTTCTCCGACAGCTCTTGTTTCTAGATATTTCCACCCCTGGACTTCTACAAATGTCACCTTTAAGCACAAAAGTTTCTTTTGACAAGTTGTACTGAAATATCTTCATCCATGCTCATGAAAATATAGAATTGTCTCCCTTATCAATGAAGATACTTTCAATATTGTCAGAATAAGTATATTCTATAATCTTTATTTACCACAGGTACCCAGATAACCTACATGGATTATGCCATCCACTCATACAAGCTGCTGGATGATTGTAGTCGGGGAGACCTGAAATTGGTTGTGTAGTGTTGTTCATGTTTGACGAAAGTTGACTAAGTTGCTTTTCAAGTAAGTAAAAAACTTGAAGATACAAATGTTTAAGGTTGTTTTTTTTCAGTGCTTCGAAAACAGACATAGCCCACGTTTCCCTGTCATAATTTAAAAAAAACAAAAAACTTAAAGAGACACATTCAAAAATGTGCTCTTTTAATAACAAAAACTACTCAAAGAAGAATAAGAGAGATTATGTAATCACGTTGGCATCCCAGTCCATATTGAGTTAGATGTGTGTAAGCTGTGTTTACAGGTCTATTTCTAAGTTAAAAATAAGGACGTTTTAATAGCTTTAGAAAGAGAGTGTGAACTCCAGCAACCCAACTGAAACTATCTGATGGACGGCTGTTTCAATCCTTGACTGTAGGGGAAAAGAAAGACCACTTTCATAAATCATAGCAAAATGTTGAGAATTGAAAGGATTTTGGAAGCATATGTCTGGTGAGGCAGCGGCGTGGAACCTATCTATTTTTTTGAATGGCTTCTAGCGGATTGTTGATCTTGTACATCATGATCAGTCTTAAGCTAAATACCTGTCTGCGATTTTCGAGGCTCTTCCAGTTTGTCTTGTATCATCTCAACGATGCTTGATCTATCACCGTAGCGATTGGTGACAATGTGCACTGTCCGCCTTTGTACCATCTCGAGCTTGTATGCATCTGGTCTGCTTGGGCCTTGACTTAGACAGATCTGATGTTAAGGTTTCATATGACTGGAATCTGATGGTCGATAAGTCCTTACAAATGTTGAATGTTCATTCTTATCCTTAATACTGTGTTAAAGTCACATACTGCAGGACTTGCTTGTGTAGAACATAGTCGTGGATGATGTCGCTTCTCTTTCTGATAACGGTAAGGATGTTACATATGTCCAGGTAAAAGTCATCTGTGAATTTCAGCACCTGTGTTTTACATGATCTGCCCTTGCACAAGTCGTGCTGTAATAAGAAGAGGATGTTGTGTTTAGCTGCGTGTTCATGTCTGATTGCAACGTGTTTGAGGATTTTGTAGCACACACATATCAGAGAGATGGGCGTAAAGTTCTCTGCTGGTACTTCTGTCCTTTTTTGAAGGCTGTTGTCATAAGAGCTGTTCTCTATGTATCTGGGAACTCACCTTTGTCTGAAGATGATAGTCTGTATAGGTGAGATCTGCTGTTGGTTTTATATTGTCAGTACTAGCTGCTTTGTGTGAAGTGAAGCTGTTTAGAAGTTTCTGCACTTCATTTCTGTTGATGTCTGTATCTGGGACAGTAGAGAAGTCTGCTGAGCTTTTCAAAAACTTTTCTTGTAATTGTGGATTCCTATAAGATGAATTTAAATTGTCAATTTAGGATGCTAGTTTAACATTATCTTTTAAGTGCTGTGATGTTGCTGTTGTATGTCTATTTGTGTTTAATGTATGTCCAAAAACCATATCATGGAGGTTCCTTTGTTTGATTCTTCTGCTGTTTGGACCTTCTGGTTTCAGAATGATTGTCTCCTCCTGTTTATGACCAATATGCCTTTTTTTTAATAGATGCTTGGTGGTTTTAAATTTAATAGTATGCTTCTTGTCTGCTGATTTCTTCTTTTTCTTGTATAGCCTGTCTGGCTTTTTCATTAAAACTTTAATTTCTGTGGTGATCCAAGGAAATTCAATGTAATATTTTATTTTTTAATATTGGTCCGTTTCCATATTTATTGTTAAGGGTAGCACCAGGAACCTCTAATACTGTGTACTCCCTGGTAAGGGTAGTACCAGGAACCTGTAATATTTTGTACTCCCTGGTAATTCCACATTAGGTGATTCCTCTGCAGACCTTGTGTGGACTAAGGTTTCTAGTTCACTGTGTAGCTCTAAATATAATGGTCCCTCTGCCATTATGCAAGTCCTTAACAATGCTGCTCGCATTGTTTACTCAAGTTCTATAGCCCCTATCAGAGCCTCCCAATGGTGCAGTTCTAATGGTTATAGTCCACCTGCCATTGTGCCAAGAGGAGAATTCCCTGAATGAAACAACATTATGTCTGCACTTGGATTTCTAGTTCTTTCACCAAGGGCACAGTAGAGTGTTGACTTGTTCACTTTCCAAAGCCCACTTTATAGATTTTGTACAACTCCACATGATTTTATCAGCAAGATAAGTAATAAATAATACCCAAATTTTACAAAATTGTTTACATTGAATTTGTAAATATTAATATGCAGGGTATGTGCACATTTCTGTATAATAAATATGGTTTTGACAGTATAACTGTTTCTCTAATGCTAACGTAAACTCTTAGTCATTGTGAATATTAAACCCTTTGTGATTAAGAATGTTGTTGATGATGTAATCAATCTTGATGGTTAGGTGACAATGGCATATAAAGAACATAAATGTAGCTTCCAACAGAGGCATATTTTCTAAGAACAATTTCATAACCATAATTGTTTTTCCTATGAATTATAACTGCATCAATATCATGTAATTTAAAGAAATTTCATCAGGATTTGTAGTTTTTCAGAATTGTTTAAAACATTATTTCTGTATTAAATTGACAAATAAATAAAAACAAACTAAAGAAGGTATTTCCTAACTACGGTTATGCCCGAGGGTTAGTTATTTTGAACTAAGTAGCGGTAACAAATTTGTAAAGTATTGCAATGCAGGCATCGCGGCTAAATTAGGCAGAAGTATTCCACGTGACAAGTGTTTATTGTTTTGGTATATTTAGTCCCCAAATACTGATGGACCCTTTAAGAGATATTGCAAGTTCTTTATATATATATATATATATATATATTATATAACTGATTAATCTTTTAGATAAACTATGATATGTACTTTTAGTGTTTTAATCACATTGATTTTAACTGCAATATATTTATTAGCTCTTATTATGGCTGAAGGCCAGGCGATTCAGCCAGGTGAGCTTATATTTACCACCAAAGGACAAGATATGATAAGAGGGTATTTTGGCCCCCAATATGTTCAAAATGCAAAAACAAATATATTTACAAATAATCTGTTGTGCATGTTGAAGTAAACTGATCATATTTTGATTTATTTTATTTATCTAGAATAATTAACTGTCTCAAAAAATGGAATTTTTGGTAATTTATATTTTGTAGATTTTGAACCTTTCTGGACAAGATTTTGATCCTAAAAATATTGAGCGCACCTTCGAGCACACAGTTTTTTAGCTGATGATGCATCCTTATCAAGTACCTGTTTCAACAAAAAGTCAGCTGTGCTGGAGGGTGCGCTCTGTTTTTCCAAGACCAACAACTGATCGATTACTGCTGAACATGAACAATAATGTCATTTTTTTTAAAGAAAATGCCTTGTTTGTGAGGTTCTTAAAACTCATTTAGAGCCTTCAAACATACTTGTAATGAGTTTTAATATTGCTCCAGTTCATTTGTAGCTAAACTAGATATTCAACACTTGTGCATTGAACCTTTCCATATTGGGGGCCTATTTTGTCCCTTATCATTTTGTCCTTTGTCAAATGTTTATCATTAGAACCTTTTGGACACCATACAGCCTTAAACTAGTTAATTTATACGGGTCTGCTTTGGGGTCGTGTTTTAGTTGTTCTTATAAAATACAGATTCTGAATAGCATATTTATTGCATCCATTGACAATGTTAAAATAAGCATCATACCTTGTTATGAATAAAATAAAGGCTGTTTTCTAGGTCAATATTGTAAATTCTGTTTAGCAATACACTTGTCATCAGTGCCCCAGATAAGCAGTGTATCCTCATACTTCACTTAGTTAACCCTTAACCCGCAGGCTGATCAGGGTTTACAATGTCTGGCTGCTGATCAGTCATTTCCCCCAAAACACCCCTTTGTCACATAAATGGAATGGTCTTAATTCAAAGAAAGAACAGTCCCATTATATATATGTAGCCGGTTAAGGTTAAATATAGTCAGTTACCCAAATAATTTTCCAGACATTCGTTCCAGATACACACATGTTTTATTATACTTGCTTCAATGTTGGTATCTTAACCTTTTAAGGTAATCTCACATCTCAGAAAATGCTAAAACTCAATAAAAATTTATACATGTATTAACTTTCATTTCATACAGACAAGTTTCATAACTCTGTCCTGAACGTTGCAGAATTATGCCCCTTTCAACTTATTTTGCCAATAGAGACCTTGAAAGTCGAGCGCACTGACATCTGACAGCTCTTGTTTTTTTTTTGAGTTATTGATTATTTCAGTTATTTTTAATTTGAGTGAATTACCATTACAGTTGCAAATGCTATCTAGGGCACTGAAGTCATTGCTAGACTTGAATAAATATCAAGAATAACATGGATTATAAATTAAATGAATGTCACCTCTGAAAGCTATCAGCTGAAACGAGCCCATAGTTCTGCGAAAAGTTAATGGACCGGAACAGCATGACGAAATGATAACTATACTTCATACTGATATTTTCTACTACATCAAAAACTGTTGAGATGTTCAGGAGGAGTAGCCGTATTGATTTGCTAGACTAGAATTAAGATATTGAGTTATCTTCGAATTAAATCTATTGACAATGTTAAAATGATTCCAATAGCAGCATAAGATATGAATTAAAAAATACTGTTTTCTTAACTATAATTGTAAATTCTGTCTAGTAATATTTATTTGTGTAGTTACTACACTTGAATAAAGATGTTAAATTATATATTTATATTAATATCAGTTGAAAATGTGATTCCAATAGCAGCAAAAGTTTTTATAAATTAAATAAAACAAATGCTGTTTTTGTAAATTCTGTCTACAATATTTATTTGTGTAGTTGCTGGACTTAAAGAAACTAATCCTCCAGATAACTGCAAAATTACACTACAAAACCATTTATCAAAACTATCCAGGTGTTCAGGTCATATACTAATGTATATGTGCCGATTAAGTATAGAATTTTTCACTGGTTTTCAAAATACCTGTGATTATGCCCAAAATGAATTATGAGTTGGTAACTTTTAATTGTAACTTTTAATTCAACGCTAAAGTTTTGGGATTTGGCGTGGCTGGTTAAAGCCGTTTATATTGTGTCTATAGATTTTGGATTCTCAAAATATGTAATATATATACCTTGTAATCAGTAGGTTTAGAAACTGTGTATATATATGTTGTAAAATTTGGCTAATGTTGGCGGGATAGCTACTTTAAACAAAGAGGTTGCATTACATTATATATATTAAATCAATTGACAATGTTAAAATGATCCAATAACAGCATAACTTCATATGTATACAGAAAATGCTGTTTTCTTATCTCAGTATTGTAAATCTGGCCTAGCAATACATTTTCCATTGTAGCCTAGAATTTTGTTTTTGGAAAATGTTTAAATGATTCCAATAACAATATATCTTCTTGAAAAAACAGTGCTGTGATTTCTGAAGTTTTTATGCAGAGACAAGACATATATAGTGTTACCCCTGTCTGTGCATTCGTACCAAAAATGTTATTAAGTCAATTTGTATATGGACACAATGTCTCGAGCAAGTTCATTAATTGGCCCCATCGCCTTCGTAATTCCATAGTTACGCCCGTTGAAATAGTACAACTTCATGAAATTAAGGTTGTCTGGACTCTAACTTGGGTAACTGTTATCCAATCTTCTCCAAACCTAATCAAAATTGTATATGGGCATAATGTGTCGGGCAAGTTCAATAATCGGGGCCCCATCGCCTCTCTAATTTCAGATCAGCTCCTTGGAATATGGAATAGTAAAATTTCGCAATTACTGTTGTTCGAAAAACAATTTCCTTAATAATCTGTATCTGTATGGTACACGTTTCCGTCACAATTGACGATTACAACACGGGTTGGTTGCGCATTAATTAATATTAAATATACTTAACAATGAATTAAAGTGAGAAGAAAAAATGAGTAAAAATGGATAGGAAAGGTAGAAGGAATAATATGTGAAGCAGTAGTTGGGACATCCTTGTCTTATGGACACAATTCTAGTTCCAAGTTAGATAATTTTTGTTGTTAATTCTGTCTAGTAAAATTATTTTTGTGATTGCTTGACTTGAACAAAATATTGAATTGCATTCATATTGCACCAATTAACAAAGTAAAACTATTTCCAGTAACAGTATAAATTATAAATAAAAACAAATTCATAGTTTTCTTAAGGCATTATTGTAAATTCTGTCTAGCAGTATTTATTTGTGTTGTTGTTAGACTGGAATAAAGTTGTTGAATTACACCCATAAGGAATCAGTTGACAATGTTAAAATGTTCCATAAAACATAAAATCTTTTAAATACAGACATTATCTGATCTCAATATTGTAATCATTTCAAAGTAATACACCTTGCATTGCTAGCCTAGTGTAAGGATTTTGAATAGCATTATTCTTGCATTCATTGAAAATGTTAAAATGATTTCATTAATGAGCAAAACTTATATTTGTATGTACAAAGAAATGCTGTTTTCTTACCACAGTATTGTAAATGTTGTATTTCAGCATGTTTTTGTGTCATTGTTAGATTTGAATAAAGATTTTAAAAACATTCATATTGCTCAGTGGTAGCAATGGTGCTCATATTCAGTAGTAAATTGATTCAGTTAGCAGCATACACCGTCTAAATTATCAAACAAAGGCTTAATTATAGGTAATAATTCACGTGATGTCAGACCCTGCAGTATTCCATTAACCTGTGACTCTGGTCTTACAGATCTAGTGAATTATTTACAATCTGCAGAAATTGCTGTTTTGCCATAAAGCCTTGTTTTTAAGTTCAGTCTAGGAAATATGTATTTCCATTGTTGCAAGATTAGAACAGACTAGGTATAGGTAATAATTGATGTGATGTCAGACGCTGCAGTATTCCACGAACCTGTGACGCAGGTCTTACAGATCTAGTGAATTATTTACAAACAATCTGCAGAAATTGCTATTTTGCATCAAGATTTAATTTTAAGTTCAGTCTAGGAAATATGTATTTCCATTGTTGCAAGACTAGAACAGACTAGGTATAGGTAATTATTCATGTGATGTCAGACGCTGCAGTATTCCACGAACCTGTGACTCAGGTCTTACAGATCTAGTGAATTATTTACAAACAATCTGCAGAAATTGCTATTTTGCTATAAAGATTTTATTTTAAGTTCAGTCTAGGAAATATGTATTTCCATTTTTGCAAGACTAGAACAGACTAGGTATAGGTAATAATTCACGTGATGTCAGACGTTGCAGTATTCCACAAACCTGTGACTCAGATGTTACAGATCTAGTGAATTATTTACAAACAATCCGCAGAAATTGCTATTTTGCCATAAAGATGTTATTTTAAGTTCAGTCTAGGAAATATGTATTTCCATTTTTGCAAGACTAGAACAGACTAGGTATAGGTAATAATTCATGTGATGTCAGATGCTGCAGTATTCCATGAACCTGTGACTCAGGTCTTACAGATCTAGTGAATTATTTACAAACAATCTGCAGAATTTGCTATTTTGCCATAAAGATGTTATTTTAAGTTCAGTCTAGGAAATATGTATTTCCATTTTTGCAAGACTAGAACAGACTAGGTATAGGTAATAATTCATGTGATGTCAGACGCTGCTGTATTCCACGAACCTGTGACTTAGGTCTTACAGATCTAGTGAATTATTTACAAACAATCTGCAGAAATTGCTATTTTGCCATAAAGATTTTATTTTAAGTTCAGTCTGGGAAATATGTATTTCCATTTTTGCAAGACTAGAACAGACTAAGTATAGGTAATAATTCATGTGATGTCAGACGCTGCAGTATTCCATGAACCTGTGACTCAGGTCTTACAGAGCTATTGAATTATTTACAAACAATCTGCAGAAATTGCTGTTTTGCCATAAAGACTTTATTTTAAGTTCAGTCTTGGAAATATATATTTCCATTTTTGCAAGACTAGAATAGACTAGGCATAGGTAATAATTCATGTGATGTCAGATGCTGCAGTATTCCACGAACCTGTGACACAGGTCTTACAGATATAGTGAATTATTTACAAACAATCTGCAGAAATTGCTATTTTGCCATAAAGATTTTATTTTAAGCTCAGTCTAGGAAATATGTATTTCCATTGTTGCAAGACTAGAACAGACTAGGTATAGGTAATAATTCATGTGATGTCAGACGCTGCAGTAATCCCATGAACCTGTGACTCTGGTCTTACAGATCTAGTGAATTATTTACAAACAATCTGCAGAAATTGTTATTTTGCCATAAAGATTTTAAGTTCAATCTAGGAAATATGTATTTCCATTTTTGCAAGACTAGAACAGACTAGGTATAGGTAATAATTCACGTGATGTCGGACGTTGCAGTATTACACGAACCTGTGACTCAGGTCTTACAGATCTAGTGAATTATTTACAAACAATTTGCAGAAATTGCTATTTTGCCATGAAGATTTTATTTTGAGTTCAGTCTAGGAAATATGTATTTCCATTTTTGGAAGACTAGAACGGACTAGGTATAGGTAATAAGTCATGTGATGTCAGACGCTGCAGTATTCCACGAACCTGTGACTCAGGTCTTACAGATCTAGTGAATTATTTACAAACAATCTGCAGAAATTGCTATTTTGCCATAAGGATGTTATTTTCAGTTCAGTCTAGGAAATATGTATTTCCATTGTTGCAAGTCTAGAACAGACTAGGTATAGTTAATAATTCATGTGATGTCATTTGCTGCAGTATTCCATGAACCTGTGACCCCGGTCTTACAGATCTAGTGAATACTTTACAAACAATCTGCAGTAATTGCTATTTTGCAATAAAGTTTTAAGTTCAGTCTAGGAAATATGTATTTCCATTGTTGCAAGTCTAGAACAGACTAGGTATAGTTAATAATTCATGTGATGTCATTTGCTGCAGTATTCCATGAACCTGTGACTCCGGTCTTACAGATCTAGTGAATACTTTACAAACAATCTGCAGTAATTGCTATTTTGCAATAAAGTTTTAAGTTCAGTCTAGGAAATATGTATTTCCATTGTTGCAAGACTAGAACAGACTAGGTATAGGTAATAATTCATGTGATGTCAGATGCTGCAGTATTCCATGAACCTGTGACTCAGGTCTTACAGATCTAGTGAATTATTTACAAACAATCTGCAGAAATTGCTATTTTGCCATAAAGATGTTATTTTAAGTTCAGTCTAGGAAATATGTATTTCCATTTTTGCAAGACTAGAACAGACTAGGTATAGGTAATAATTCATGTGATGTCAGACGCTGCTGTATTCCACGAACCTGTGACTTAGGTCTTACAGATCTAGTGAATTATTTACAAACAATCTGCAGAAATTGCTATTTTGCCATAAAGATTTTATTTTAAGTTCAGTCTGGGAAATATGTATTTCCATTTTTGCAAGACTAGAACAGACTAGGTATAGGTAATAATTCATGTGATGTCAGACGCTGCAGTATTCCATGAACCTGTGACTCAGGTCTTACAGAGCTATTGAATTATTTACAAACAATCTGCAGAAATTGCTGTTTTGCCATAAAGACTTTATTTTAAGTTCAGTCTTGGAAATATATATTTCCATTTTTGCAAGACTAGAATAGACTAGGCATAGGTAATAATTCATGTGATGTCAGATGCTGCAGTATTCCACGAACCTGTGACACAGGTCTTACAGATATAGTGAATTATTTACAAACAATCTGCAGAAATTGCTATTTTGCCATAATGATTTTATTTTAAGCTCAGTCTAGGAAATATGTATTTCCATTGTTGCAAGACTAGAACAGACTAGGTATAGGTAATAATTCATGTGATGTCAGACGCTGCAGTATTCCATGAACCTGTGACTCTGGTCTTACAGATCTAGTGAATTATTTACAAACAATCTGCAGAAATTGTTATTTTGCCATAAAGATTTTAAGTTCAATCTAGGAAATATGTATTTCCATTTTTGCAAGACTAGAACAGACTAGGTATAGGTAATAATTCACGTGATGTCGGACGTTGCAGTATTACACGAACCTGTGACTCAGGTCTTACAGATCTAGTGAATTATTTACAAACAATTTGCAGAAATTGCTATTTTGCCATGAAGATTTTATTTTGAGTTCAGTCTAGGAAATATGTATTTCCATTTTTGGAAGACTAGAACGGACTAGGTATAGGTAATAATTCATGTGATGTCAGACGCTGCAGTATTCCACGAACCTGTGACTCAGGTCTTACAGATCTAGTGAATTATTTACAAACAATCTGCAGAAATTGCTATTTTGCCATAAGGATGTTATTTTCAGTTCAGTCAAGGAAATATGTATTTCCATTGTTGCAAGTCTAGAACAGACTAGGTATAGGTAATAATTCACGTGATGCCAGACGTTGCAGTATTCCATGAACCTGTGACTCCGGTCTTACAGATCTAGTGAATACTTTACAAACAATCTGCAGTAATTGCTATTTTGCAATAAAGTTTTAAGTTCAGTCTAGGAAATATGTATTTCCATTGTTGCAAGACTAGAACAGACTAGGTATAGTTAATAATTCATGTGATGTCAGACGCTGCAGTATTCCAGGAACCTGTGACTCCGGTCTTACAGATCTAGTGAATTATTTACAAACAATCTGCAGTAATTGCTATTTTGCCATAAAGATTTTAAGTTCAGTCTAGGAAATATGTATTTCCATTTTTGCAAGACTAGAACAGACTAGGTATAGGTAATAATTCACGTGATGTCAGACGTTGCAGTATTCCACAAACCTGTGACTCAGGTCTTACAGTTCTAGTGAATTATTTACAAACAATCTGCAGAAATTGCTGTTTTGCCATAAAGACTTTATTTTAAGTCCAGTCTTAAGAAATATGTATTTCCCTTGTTGCAACACTAGAACAATGTGAACTACATTCATATAACATTTATAGGGCTCAGTCTCGATGATAGTATGTTCTAAATAAATTGAAACGGTCATTATGATTTCGGACAAGCAGTTACTTACTCGGTACCTATACAAAAAGTACAGGTTTATAATGTCGGACATCGTCTTGAGTGGTTTACACAATATAAGATCACTGAGATTTAGCCCTGATTTATCACTATTGACACTTATTACAATGATACCAATAAATGTATTTCTATTATATAAAAGTAACAAATGCAGTTTCTTACGTCAGTATTGTCAATTCTGTCAATTCTGTCTAATAATGTTTATTTATGTTGTTACTAGAAATTTAATAAGATGTTGATCTTCATTCATATTGCAACAATTGACAATGTTATAATTCTAATAATAGCATAACTTCTTATAAATACAATCCAATGCTGTTTTATGTCTAGTAAAAGTTATGTCTAGTAATATTTATTAGTGTTGCTAAACTTAAATGTGTTGAATTGCATTCTTATTGCATCAACTAACAATGTTAAAATGATTCTAATGTCAGCATTTCTTATGATAAGTTGAAATAAAATGCTGTGTTTGTTTTCCGTTTTGTAATTTCTGTCTTGACACATGTTAAAATGATTTCAATAGAAGTTAAATTTCTTATAAATGCAATACTGTCTTTTGTAAATATTGTAAATTCTGTCTGGCTATATTTATTTGTGTTGTTGCTAGACTTGAATAAAGGTTTTGAACAACATTCATATTGCATCAATTAAAAATGTTAAAATGATTCCAATAAAAGAATAAGGGCATATAGTGTTACACCCGTCCGTCCATCTATTCTTGAGTCAGTCAGTGTGTCTGTATCGTAAATGTTGTCTGGACTTAACTTTGATAATTGTTATCCAATCTTCTCTAAACTTGGTCAAATTGTATATGGGCACAATGTCTTGGCCAGGTGACCAATTAATGTCAGAAAGGCAATAGCCTTATTAAAATGTGAAGCAATAGCGGGGGCATCCATGTCCTATGGCTCAAATTATAGGTAATAATTCATGCGATGTCAGACGCTGCAGTATTCCACGAACCTGTGACTCGGGTCTTACAGATCAAGTGAATTATTTACAAACAATCTGCAGAAATTGCTATTTTGATATAAAGACATTGTAAGTTCAGTCTAGGAAATATGTATTTCCATTGTTGCAAGTCTAGAATAGACTAGGTATAGTTAATAATTCATGTGATGTCAGAAGCTGCAGTATTCCATGAACCTGTGACTCCGGTCTTACAGATCTAGTGAATTATTTACAAACAATCTGCAGTAATTGCTATTTTGCCATAAAGATTTTAAGTTCAGTCTAGGAAATATGTATTTCCATTTTTGCAAGACTAGAACAGACTAGGTATTGGTAATAATTCACGTGATGTCAGACGTTGCAGTATTCCACAAACCTGTGACTCAGGTCTTACAGTTCTAGTGAATTATTTACAAACAATCTGCAGAAATTGCTGTTTTGCCATAAAGACTTTATTTTAAGTTCAGTCATAAGAAATATGTATTTCCCTTGTTGCAACACTAGAACAATGTGAACTACATTCATATAACATTTATAGGGCTCAGTCTCGATGATAGTATGTTCTAAATAAATTGAAACGGTCATTATGATTTCGGAAAAGCAGTTACTTACTCGGTACCTATACAAAAAGTACAGGTTTATAATGTCGGACATCGTCTTGAGTGGTTTACACAATATAAGATCACTGAGATTTAGCCCTGATTTATCACTATTGACACTTATTACAATGATACCAATAAATGCATTTCTATTATATAAAAGTAAAAAATGCAGTTTCTTACGTCAGTATTGTCAATTCTGTCAATTCTGTCTAATAATGTTTATTTATGTTGTTACTAGACTTTAATAAGATGTTGATCTTCATTCATATTGCAACAATTGACAATGTTATAATTCTAATAATAGCATAACTTCTTATAAATACAATCCAATGCTGTTTTATGTCTAGTAAAAGTTATGATGTCTAGTAATATTTATTAGTGTTGCTAAACTTAAATGTGTTGAATTGCATTCTTATTGCATCAACTAACAATGTTAAAATGATTCTAATGTCAGCATTTCTTATGATAAGTTGAAATAAAATGCTGTTTTTTTTTTCCGTTTTGTAATTTCTGTCTTGACACATGTTAAAATGATTTCAATAGAAGTTAAATTTCTTATAAATGCAATACTGTCTTTTGTAAATATTGTAAATTCTGTCTGGCTATATTTATTTGTGTTGTTGCTAGACTTGAATAAAGGTTTTGAATAACATTCATATTGCATCAATTAAAAATGTTAAAATGATTCCAATAAAAGAATAAGGGCATATAGTGTTACACCCGTCCGTCCATCTATTCTTGAGTCAGTCAGTGTGTCTGTATCGTAAATGTTGTCTGGACTTAACTTTGATAATTGTTATCCAATCTTCTCTAAACTTGGTCAAATTGTATATGGGCACAATGTCTTGGCCAGGTGACCAATTAATGTCAGAAAGGCAATAGCCTTATTAAAATGTGAAGCAATAGCGGCAGCATCCATGTCCTATGGCTCAAATTATAGGTAATAATTCATGCGATGTCAGACACTGCAGTATTCACGAACCTGTGACTCGGGTCTTACAGATCTAGTGAATTATTTTCCAAACAATCTACACAAATTGCTGTTTTGCTTTAAAAGACATATTGTAAGTTCAGTCTAGGAAATATGTATTTCCATTGTTGCAAGACTAGAACAGACTAGGTATAGGTAATAATTCATGTGATGTCAGATGCTGCAGTATTCCACGAACCTGTGACTCGGGTCTTACAGATCTAGTGAATTATTTACAAACAATCTGCAGAAATTGCTGTTTTGCCATAAAGACTTTATTGTAAGTTCAGTCTAGGAAATATGTATTTCCATTGTTGCAAGACTAGAACAGACTAGGTATAGGTAATAATTCATGTGATGTCAGACGCTGCAGTATTCCACGAACCTGTGACTCGGGTCTTACAGATTTAGTGAATTATTTACAAACAATTTGCAGAGTTGCTGTTTTGCCCAAAAGATTTTATTTTAAGTTCAGTCTCGGAAATATGTATTTCCATTGTTGCATGACTAGAACAGACTACATTCCTATGATAGCATTTATTGACACATGTTAAAATGATTCCAACAATGGATTATTTTTTTTTAAATAAAATGAAAACAAAATGCTGTTTTCTTCAGTCTATATTGTAATATTTGTGTTGTTGCTAAACTTGAATAAAGATGTTGAATTGCATTCTTCTTGCAACAATTCACAATGTTAAAATAATTCTAATAATAGCATAACTTCTTTTACTTTTAAATACAAGCAAATGCTATATTATGTCTAGTAATATTTATTTGGTTTTGTTGATAGACTTAAATATGTTGAATTGAATTCATATTGTATCAATTGACAATGTTAAAAGGATCCTATTATCAGCATATCTCATATAAATTGAAACAAAAAATGCATATATCATATAAATTGAAACAAAAGAAACAAAAAATGCTGTTTTCTTCAGGTATGTTGTAATTTCTGTCTATCAGTATTTATTTGTGTTGTTGCTAGACTTGAATAAAGGTTTTGAATAACATTTATATTGCATCAATTAAAAATGTTAAAATGATTCCAATAAAAGCATAAGGGCATATAGTGTTACACCCGTCCGTCCATCTATTCTTGGGTCAGTCAGTGTGTCTGTATCGTAAATGTTGTCTGGACTTAACTTTGATAATTGTTATCCAATCTTCTCTAAACTTGGTCAAATTGTATATGGGCACAATGTCTTGGCCAGGTGACCAATTAATGTCAGAAAGGCAATAGCCTTATTAAAATGTGAAGCAATAGCGGGGGCATCCATGTCCTATGGCTCAAATTATAGGTAATAATTCATGCGATGTCAGACACTGCAGTATTCACGAACCTGTGACGTGGGTCTTACAGATCTAGTGAATTATTTACCAAACAATCTACACAAATTGCTGTTTTGCTATAAAGACATATTGTAAGTTCAGTCTAGGAAATATGTATTTCCATTGTTGCAAGACTAGAACAAACAATGCGGACTATACTTATATAACATTTATTGACACATGTTAAAATGATTCCAATAATGTCATTAATATGTATATGGAAAGAAAACTAAATGCAGTTTTCTTCAGTCATTATTGTAAATTCTGTCAAGTAATATTTATATGTGTTGTTGCTAGACTTGAATAAAGATGTTGAATTGGATTCTTAATGCAACAATTGACAATTTTAAAATAATTCTAATAATAGCATAACTTCTTTTAAATACAATCAAATTCTATATTGGCCCAGTTGTTCAAAGAAAGGTTAAATTAACTGAGCGTTAAGTCAAAAATTCAAATATCCCTGAATTTCTGAATAACGAATATTTCTACCAGAAAATGAGTTTCGAAGGCATTCTGTTAAGATGAAATGCAAATTAAAAATGTTTAATAGTACAAAACATTTTTTTATGAAAAACTGTATTTTGAACATTTGCACTAACCAAGGATTAAGCTAACCAATCTTTGAACAACTGTGCCCATTATGTTTAGTAATATTTATTTTTGTTGTTGATAGACTTAAATATGTTCATTTGCATTCAAATTGCATCAATTTACAATGTTAAAATGATTCTAATATCAGCATATCTCATGTAAATTGCAACAAAAAAAATGCTGTTTTCTTCAGCTATGTTGTAATTTCTGTCTAGCAGTATTATATATTGTTTCTAGACTTGAATAAAGATTTTGAATAACTTTCATATTGCATAAATTGAAACTGTAATCATGATTATAAATACAGCATGACTTTTTATAAATTAAAAACAATGGCTCAGATTATAGGTAATAATTCATGTGATGTCAGACGCTGCAGTGTTCCGCATACCTGTGACTCAGGTCTTACATATCTAGTGAATTATTTACCAAACACGACACAAGTTGCCTTTGTTTCATAAAGACATATTGTAAATCTAAGAAATATGTATTTCCATTGTTGCAACATTAGAACAATGTGGACTACATTCATATAACATTTATAGGGCTCAGTCTCGATGATAGTATGTTCTAAATAAATTGAAACGGTCGTTATCATTTCGGACAAACAGTTCCACATTCCTATACAAAAGTACAGTACCTATACAAAAGTACAGGTTTATAATATCGGACATCGTCTTGAGTGGTTTACACAATATAAGACATCACTGAGATTTAGCCCTGATTTATCCCTATTGACACATGTTAAAATGATTCCAATAAATGCATTTCTGTTGATATAAAATTAAAAAATGCAGTTTCTTACGTCAGTATTGTCAATTCTGTCTAATAATGTTTATTTATGTTGTTACTAGACTATAATAAGATGTTGATCTTCATTCATATTGCAACAATTGAGAATGTTAAAATAATTCTAATTATAGAATAACTTCTTATAAATACTATCAAATGCTGTTTTATGTCTAGTAAATGTTATGTATAGTAATATTTATTAGTGTTGCTAGACTTAAATATGTTGAATTGGATTCTTATTGCATCACTTGAATAAAGGTTTTGAATAACATTCATATTGCATCAATTAGAAATGTTAAA
Source organism: Cyrtodaria siliqua (assembly GCA_037043455.1). NCBI lineage: Eukaryota > Metazoa > Mollusca > Bivalvia > Adapedonta > Hiatellidae > Cyrtodaria > Cyrtodaria siliqua. The sequence continues at coordinate 286,579 of JAWPHD010001641.1, forward strand.
ATGATTCTAATAAAAGCATAAGGGCATATAGTGTTATACCCGTCCGTCCATCTATTCTTGGGTCAGTCAGTGTGTCTGTATCGTAAATGTTGTCTGGACTTAACTTTGATAATTGTTATCCAATCTTCTCTAAACTTGGTCAAATTGTATATGGGCACAATGTCTTGGCCAGGTGACCAATTAATGTCAAAAAGGCAATAGCCTTATTAAAATGTGAAGCAATAGCGGGGGCATCCGTGTCCTATGGCTCAAATTATAGGTAATAATTCATGCGATGTCAGACACTGCAGTATTCACAAACTTGTGACTCGGGTCTTACAGATCTAGTGAATTATTTACCAAACAATCTACACAAATTGCTGTTTTGCTATAAAGACATTGTAAGTTCAGTCTAGGAAATATGTATTTCCATTGTTGCAAGACTAGAAGAAACAATGCGGACTACACTTATATTACATTTATTGACACATGTTAAAATGATTCCAATAATGGCATTAATATATATTGTATACGGAAAGAAAACGAAATGCAGTTTTCTTCAGTCATTATTGTAAATTCTGTCAAGTAATATTTATATGTGTTGTTGCTAGACTTGAATAAAGATGTTGAATTGGATTCTTATTGCAACAATTGACAATGTTAAAATATTTCTAATAATAGCATAACTTCTTTTAAATACAATCAAATTCTATATTGGCCCAGTTGTTCAAAGAAAGGTTAAATTAACTGAGCGTTAAGTCAAAATTTCAAATCTCTCTGAATTTCTGAATAACAAATATTTCTATCAGAAATTGAGTTTCGAAGGCATTCTGTTAAGATGAAATGCAAATTAAAAATGTTTAATAGTACAAAACATTTTTTTATGAAAAACTGTATTTTGAACATTTGCACTAACCAAGGATTAAGCTAACCAATCTTTGAACAACTGTGCCCATTATGTTTAGTAATATTTATTTTTGTTGTTAGATAGACTTAAATGTGTTCATTTCCATTCATATTGCATCAATTTACAATGTTAAAATGATTCTAATATCAGCATATCTCATGTAAATTGCAACAAAAAAAATGCTGTTTTCTTCAGTTATGTTGTAATTTCTGTCTAGCAGTATTATATGTATTGTTTCTAGACTTGAATAAAGATTTTGAATAACATTCATATTGCATCAATTGAAACTGTAATCATGATTATAATAACAGCATAAATTAAAAACAATGGCTCAAATTATAGGTAATAATTCATGTGATGTCAGACGCTGCAGTGTTCCGCATACCTGTGACTCAGGTCTTACATATCTAGTGAATTATTTACCAAACACTACACAAGTTGCCTTTGTTTCATAAAGACATATTGTAAATCTAAGAAATATGTATTTCCATTGTTGCAACATTAGAACAATGTGGACTACATTCATATAACATTTATAGGGCTCAGTCTCGATGATAGTATGTTCTAAATAAATTGAAACGGTCGTTATCATTTCGGACAAACAGTTACTTACACGGTTCCTATACAAAAGTACAGTACCTATACAAAAGTACAGGTTTATAATGTCGGACATCGTCTTGAGTGGTTTACACAATATAAGACATCACTGAGATTTAGCCCTGATTTATCCCTATTGACACATGTTAAAATGATTCCAATAAATGCATTTCTATTGATATAAAATTAAAAAATGCAGTTTCTTACGTCAGTATTATCAATTCTGTCTAATAATGTTTATTTATGTTGTTACTAGACTTTAATAAGATGTTGATCTTCATTCATATTGCAACAATTGACAATGTTAAAATAATTCTAATTATAGCATAACTTCTTATAAATACAATCAATGCTGTTTTATGTCTAGTAAATGTTATGTCTAGTAATATTTATTAGTGTTGCTAGACTTAAATATGTTGAATTGGATTCTCATTGCATCAACTGACAATGTTAAAATGATTCTAATGTCAGCATATCTTATGATAAGAGTATTGTAAATTCTGTCTGGCAATATTTATTTGTGTTGTTGCTAGACTTGAATAAAGGTTTTGAATAACATTCATATTGCATCAATTAAAAATGTTAAAATGATTCTAATAAAAGGGCATATAGTGTTACACCCGTCCGTCAATCTATTCTTGAGTCAGTCAGTGTGTCTGTATCGTAAATGTTGTCTGGACTTAACTTTGATAATTGTTATCCAATCTTCTCTAAACTTGGTCAAATTGTATATGGGCACAATGTCTTGGCCAGGTGACCAATTAATGTCAAAAAGGCAATAGCCTTATTAAAATGTGAAGCAATAGCGGGGGCATCCGTGTCCTATGGCTCAAATTATAGGTAATAATTCATGCGATGTCAGACACTGCAGTATTCACGAACCTGTGACGTGGGTCTTACAGATCTAGTGAATTATTTACCAAACAATCTACACAAATTGCTATTTTGATATAAAGACATTGTAAGTTCAGTCTAGGAAATATGTATTTCCATTGTTGCAAGACTAGAGCAAACAATGCGGACTACACTTATATAACATTTATTGACACATGTTAAAATGACTCCAATAATGGCATTAATATGTTTACGGAGAGGAAACAAAATGCAGTTTTCTTCACTCAATATTGTAAATTCTGTCAAGTAATATTTGTTTTGTGTTTTGCTAGACTTGAATAAAGATGTTGAATTGGATTTTTATTGCAACAATTGACAATGTTAAAATGATTCTGTTGACAGCATAACTTGCATTCTTATTGCATCAACTGACAATGTTAGAATGATTCTAATGTCAGCATATCTTACGATAAATTGAAACAAAATGCAGAGTTTTCTTCTATTTTGTTGTAATTTCTGTCTTGAACCATGTTAAAATGATTCCAATAGAAATATTCCAATTCCAATGGCAATATTTAGGTGTTGTTGCTAGACTTTAATAAAGGTTTTGAATAACATTCATATTGCGTCAATTAAAAATGTTAAAATGATTCTAATAAAAGTATAACTTTTTATACCCCCGCCATTCGAAGAATGATGGAAGGGCATATAGTGTTACCCCTGTGCGAGCGTCTGTGTCAAAAATGTTGTCCAGACTCCGACTTTGGTAATTGTTATCCAATCTTCTCTAAACCTAGTCAAATTGTATATGGGCCCAGTGTCTCATCCAGGTTTTATAATCGGCCCCATAGCCTCATCAATTCCAGAGTTATGCCCCTTGGAATAGTAAAAATTCACAATGTTGTCTGGACTATTACTTGGGTAATTATTATCCAATCTTCTCCGAACTTGGTCAAATTGTATATGAGCACAATGTCTCAGCTAAGTTTGATAAATAGACTCTCACCACATTAATTCCAGATTTATTCGCCTTGGGATAATAAAAAATCACCCCCAAAAAATCAGAAAGATAATTCCCTTATTAATATGTTTTGCTATAAAAACATTATTGTAAGTTCAGTCTAGTAAATATGTATTTCCATTGTTGCAAGACTAGAACAAATAATTTGCACTACAATCAAATAAAAAAAGAGTATGATAATGGACCTTTGGAAACGGTCGAGCACAACATTTATTAACACATGTTACATGTTAAACTGATTCCAATAACAGCATTACCTTTTATAAAAATGAAAAAGGAAAACATGGAAATGCAGTTTTCTTCAGTCAATATTGTAAATTTATGTTGAGCAATATTAATTTCGTTGTTCCTTGAATGGAAAAAAAAATAAAATAAAGATTTGAATTGCATCACTTGACAATGCTACCAGTAACAGTAAAGCTTCTTATAATTTATTAATATAAAAGAATGTAACAGTTGTTTTTCTTAAGTCAGTTTTGTAAAATTAAATTTTCTAACATCATTTTTGTAAATTCTGTCTAGCAATATTTGTGTTGTTCCTAGACTTGAATAAAGTTTTTAAACAACACTCATACTGTATGAATTGAACATGTTAGCCCTTAACACGCTACATATTTATAATGGACTGATTTTTCTTCGAATTAAGACCATTCCATTTATGTGACAAAGAGGTGTTTTGGGGAAAATGACCAATCAGCGGCTGAACATTGTAAACACTGATCAGTCATTGAGTTACTCACAGGCTGATCTGGGTTTACAATGTACGCAAAGGCTATTATAGTCCTGCTTAGCAGGTTAAGGGTTAAAATGATTCCAATAATATATCATACTTCTTTTAATTACAAAGATTGCTATTTTGCTATAAAGACAATATTGTAAGTTCAATTGAGCAATATTGATGTTTATTGTTGCCAGAATAGAACACAGATTTTGATCTGCATTTATATAGAATTAATAGACAATGTTTTAAATGGTTCTAATAGAAGCATTACATTTTATAAATACACAAAAATGCTACTTGTTTTCGTCTCAGTTTTGTAAATTTTGTATAGCAATACATCTTTAGCTGGACTGTTCAAAGAATAAGAGAGCTCTGTAATGACTGCGGCATCGGCATCACTTTCTACCTCCAGTTTTGCATGTAGACTGTGTTTATAGTTCCACATCTTACATTCCTTGTCCTAGCTCAACCAAATCTGGTTATGGGCTTCCTTATAAAAAATATTTTTTTCATCATATCTCAGAATCCACCAAAAAGAATTCAGTAAAACATCACATATGTGCTCACTGTCAGGACTCCTAGAGATGAGTGCCATAATTCTGTCTTGCAATTAAGCAGAAGTATGCACTTAAACTTACATTCCCAATAGATAAAGGCCTTCGAAGTCGAGCATCTGGACTGACAGGCAGTGTCTCTTGTTTTCTTAGAAATAAAATTGTAAGCTAACTTTAGAAATATTTAGTGTTTGTTAAATATATCAATACAAAAAATGCTGTTTTTCTATAAAGAAGCACAAGAGTATTTTATACATTATGAAATTATGGTTATGAAATTATGGGTATTTAGACTGGTTATGAAATTATGGTTAGATTATAAACTAGATTATATATATATATTTTTTTTTTTACTAAACTTGGAAACTACACATGTTAAATTTATAAAAAAAGGTAAAAACGGTGATCAACAAATTATTATGACATATATAAAATTAACCTTCAATTTATTGGCACCGTGTGGTACCCGGGCAAAGAATAGGGCCACTGCAGATCCCGTTAGAGGGGTAGGCAGAGGGGTAGAACCCCACCACCAAATTCATGTTCATTTTCTAATGATGCTCATTAAAGGTCATCATGACTCCTGTATTGTTTCAGGTGCCATCTCGCTCAGATCACTAGAGCAGTGGCAGAAAAGCAATAAACAAAGCCATATTTTATCTGCATGTAAATGGAGGATGAGCCAGGCATGTTCATTCCTGTTATGTTCATATGTTGGTGCGCCTTAAAACCCAAATAAATTAAATTTATTGTTTCTTTTTAAGATTACATGATTAAAAAATAGTTAATGTTTAATAAGATTTAAAGGGTCCTTGAAATGGATTATTATATGGAGTGTATATGCATCATTAACATGTAAAATATTGGGGTGGGGGTAGGGGTTGGGGTGGTATTTGTTTTACAAGAGCATGCACTTCCCGAGCATATTATTGATCTATCTTAATTTGTGTAACATAAGCAGATAATACAATTTTTTATGCCCTGCAACATGATAGTGGATTGGCATAAAAAGGGGTCCCTTGGAAGCAACAAACACAAACAAGAGAGATAAATAGACTCGGTTTTATTGTCTCTGTTTATGATGTAAGGATCAAACACCTCTTCTGGCCGCTAGCATGGGCTTCAGCAGTATTCTACCTTAAAGACAGAAAGATTTGGCCATTGATTCCAAAGGACCAGTAAGTAAACGACTGATGATTTGTAGTCCGGGCAACTTTTTACATCTGCCACAGAGCACTAAACAAGTTCTCTGAAGGTCATTCACTTCTTATGTCTTTTTACAGCTGCCACACAGCATTCATACTCTCCATTTATGTACTTCTTTCGGATGGTGGGAGGTATACAGTACTGGTTGTACACAGTAAATGTTTATGGTCATCTCCACTACTAAAACATCAACTGTCATATATAGCCTAAAATGTGCTGAAAATGACTTAAAACAATATTCAACCAACCAACCAACCATTTGTGTACCTCACACCTCTGTTAAGTTAAAGGTTTCTCTTTAGGTCTGTTTTATAAGTCATTCCTACACTCTGCAGATACATATGTGCAAGGTAACCCTGTCATCACCACCCTTTCTGTTGTTTTTTGTCTCTTTCATTGTAGTTTCAAGTCCTTGTTTGCAGTACAGTGCGGACCTACGATGCCATTGCGTTCGGACGCTGTGGTTTCTATAGGACCCTATATATCTTTCTACATGATTGACCTTGACCTTCTTTTTTACACCAGTGGTTCTAGTTACATTTTGCGTTAGGTTTGTATCAGATTGACAAACTTTTTAATTACATCATGCTCCCAGCAGCTCTTGGATATAGTTATGAATGGCCTCCATCCATTCTTGCCGAGGTATCCTTCTGTGACTATTTATGTGTAAAATCTTTGCTTCATTGGCAATTTTTGCACCTGTGTCTAGTCATTAAAGAAATTGTGTTCGTTGAATTGGATACCCATTTTGTGTCGCCTATTCAGAATGGTTGACACTTAGGGATCACTTTGTCCATTTTGAATAATATCATATAGCAAGAAATGACAATGTTGAAATGATTCCAATAACAGCATACCCACTTATGCACTAAAAAACAATATCTCGATTTATATAATAATAATTCACTCTATGTCAGATGATGTAGTATTCCACGAACATGTGACTCGGGTCTTACAGATCTATACTAGTGAACAACTACCTTACAGTCTACAAACATTGCTGTTTTAGGCCCATTTCGTGTCCTCTTCATAATTCTTGCATGCATTGGGAGATTTCAGAGTAATTTGGCATGTTTACTTGTCTCATCAAGACAATCTGCGGAAACCAGCACTCATGTTGGTATCTTCAACGTCAAGCTAAAATCACCCTCATAGGCCATCTACTTCTTGTATGCCTATTGTAAAGTCGTTTGTGTCCGATTTACAATGCTTGCAGGCAAGGAGTGATTTTAGAATGACGCAACCTATTTACTCATCAAAATGATATCCAGAACCCAAAACCCATGTCAGTATCAAGACTGTGCAGAGCCAAACACCCATGTCAGTATCTTCAATGTTAAGGTCACCCTGAAGGTCATTCTCTTCTTATATGTCTATAGTAAGGCCCATTCTCATCTGCTCTAATAGTACTTCATGCATGGAGGATTGCTCATCTCATCAAGACTGTGAAGAGCCCAACACCCATGTCAGTATCTTCAAGATCAAGGTCACGCTGAAAGTCATTCTCTTATATGTCTATAGTAAGGCCAATTTTGTGTCTACAAGGTGGAGGTCACTCTGCAGGCCCATTTCTTTTCCCTCCACAACTCGTGCATGCATGAAGGGATTTCAAAATAACTGCACATTTATTCATCTCATGTCAGTATCTTCAAGGTCAAGGTCACTCTGAAAGCCATTCACTTCTTATTTTGTCTCCTTCATAATTCTTGCCTATATTGAGGGATTTCAAAATAACATGGCATATTTCCTTATATCATCAAGACTGTGCCAAATCCAGCCCCATGTTGTTATCTTCAAAGACAAAACACTCTGAAGGTATTCCTATACATGTATGTCTATAGTAAGGTGCATATCATGTCTACTTAATAACTCTTGCAGGCACTGAGGGATTTTGAAATAATTGTGCACATTTACTCATCTCATCCAGACAATGTGAGAACCCAACACATATCAGTATCTTCAAATTCAACGTCACTGAAGGCCATTCACCTCTTTTATGCCTATTGTAAGGTCCATTTCGTGACCAATTTATAACTGTTACATGCATGGAGGAACTACAAAATAACTAGGCACATTTATTAATAACTTCAAGACAATGTGTAGAATTTGACACCCATGTCTGTATCTTCAAGGTCAAGTCTCTCACTAAAGTCTCTTCACTTCTGATATGCCTATAGTAAGGCCCATTTCTTGTCCTCTTCATTACTCTTGTGTGCATAGATGGATATAAAATTATTTTGGCTTATTTACAGCTCTGATGAAGGCAATGTGCAGAATCCAACACTCATATCAGTATCTTTAAAGCCAAGGTCACTCTGAAGGCCATTCTTTTCTTATATGCCTGTAGTAAGGCCGGGTCAGTTTGTGTCCGATTGATAACACTTGCATACGTGGAGGGGTTTGAAAATAACTTGGCACATTTACTCATTTCATCAAGATGATGTGCAGAACAAGGCATTCATGTCAATATATTTACGGTTGAGTTAACTTTAAAGGTCATTCACTTCTTATATATCTATAGGAAGGCCCATTTTGTGCCCGATTTACAACACTTGCCTGCGAGGAGGGATTTGAAAATAACTGCACATTTACTGATCTCATCAGGTCCATATGCAGAACACAGTATTTTAAAAACAGCATAATTATCTTCTTTTCTATTAAAAAAGCTGTTTTCTTTAGTTATATTGTAAATTCTGTCAACAATATTTGTATTGTTGCTTTACTTGGATGACTTTTATGCCCCCCATCACTGAATGGTGAGGGAGCATATATAAAGTTAGCCATGTCTAGCCATCTGGCCATATGTGTCTGTCCCAAAAACTTTGTTTCTATCTCATCCCAGACTTCTCACCTCCTCCCACATTTCTCAACTGATTGTTTCAAAATTTTACAGGATACCTATGATTTCAAGATGTGCCTCTATATTCTGCATCAATATCGACCTTGTATTACTGGAATTGTGGACTTTTTTCTTTGTGGCGCAGTCCGTAGCACGGCAGCTTTGTAACCGGAGGCCCAGGTTCAATCCTTCATGGTGCCACCGAGTTTCGTCGGTTTGTTCTTGGGGAAGACACTTTCCCTTAGCCTAGTCCATCAGACGGGGATGTAAATCGGGCGGTCCCGTGTATCGGTCTATCCTCCGAGTATGTTAAAGAACCATAGGAATCTATTGCTAATAAGAGTAGGGCACGGTTCCCGGATTCCTATATATCCTTCCCCACTCTCTGGGGTCGCTCTAAATAACCTATATTGTGTTGATGAGCTGTTAAACAACTTTCAGTTCAACTTAAATTTTGTTTTCTGTTGGCTCTTCATTGAGGACAACCTTGTCCCATGGACACATTCTTAGTTTTGAATAACATTAATATTGCTCCAATTGACAATATTAAAATGATTCCAATAAAAGCATACCCTCTTATAAACTATCAAAGAATGCCTCGAATTATATGGTAATAATTCATGCGATATGAGACACTACAGTATTCCGTGAACATGTGACTCAGGTCCTCCAGATCTAGTGAATAATTACCACACAATCTTCACAAATTGCTGTTTTGCTATCTAGACATTATTGTAAGTTTACTGATTGTCATTCACTTCTTAAATGTCTATTATAAGGCCCATTTCTCATCTGCTCTAATAGTACTTCATTCAAGAAGGGATTGCTCATCTCATCAAGACTGCAGAGCCCAACACCCATGTCAGTATCTTCAAGGTCAAGGTCACTCTGAAGTCGATTCACTTCCGATATGCCTGATATGTGAATGGCCATCCTTCCCACTGTCCCATTTCTTGTCCTTTCAATAACTCCTGCATGCATGAAGGGATTTCAAAATAACTAGGCACATTTACTCATCTCATCAAGACACTATGTGCCTAACTGAACGCCATTGTCAGTAGGTTAGCAACTTCATATATGCCTGTAGTAAGGCCCATTTCTTTTCCCTCTACATATTTGTCTATAGTAAGGCCAAGTTGTGTCCATTTCATAACTCTTGCATGCATGAAGGGATTTCAAAACAACTAGGCTCATTAACTCATCTCATCAAGATATTATGTGCCTAATCGAACACCATTGTCAATATCTTCAAGGTCAAGGTCACTCTGAAGGCCATTCACTTCTCATATTTGTCTGTAGTAAGGCCTATTTCGTGTACTACTCCAGAACTCTTGCGGCCATGGAAGGATTTCAGAATAAGGTAGCAAATTTACTCATCAAGACAATGTGCTAAGTCCAACCCTATTTCAGTATATTCAAGGTCAAGGTCACTCTGAAGGCCATTCACTTCTTATATGTTTATTGTAAGGACCTCCTTTTCATGACCACTTAATAACTCTTGCATGCATGTAGGGATTTCAAAATATGTTCGTATATTTACTGATCTGATCAAGACAATGTGCAAAATGCAACTCTCATGTCAGTATCTTTAAGGTCAGAGTCACTCTGAAGGATGTTCACTATCTGTATGTCTATAGTAAGGTCCATTTTGAACTCGCTCCAGAACTCTTGTATCTATAGAAAGATTTCAAAATAACTTGGCACATTTACTCATCTCATCAGGATGATATGCAGAACCTAGCACCCATGTCAATATGTTTGTGTTGCTATACTTGAATAAAGGTTTTGAATAACATTAATATTGCTTCAGTTGACAATGTTAAAATTATTCCAATAACAGCATACCCTCTTCTAAACTATTAAAGAATGGCTCTAATTATATGGTAATAATTCACGCGATGGCAGACGCTGCAGTATTCCATGAACATGCGATGCAAGTCCTACAGATCTAGTGATTAATTATGAAACTATCTACACACATTGCTGTTTTGCTGTTGAGACATTATTGTAAGTTCTCTGAAGGCCATTCACTTCTTAAATGTATATAGTAAGGCCCATGTTGTGCCTGCACCGGAACTCTTGCATCCATGGAAGGAGTTCAAAGTAACTTATTTAGATAAATAAAACTTACTCATCTATTAGGATTATCTGCAGACCCCAACACTGGTCTGTATCTTCAAGGTCAAGGTCATCAATGTCATATTCTTCTTATTATATAATAAGGCCGATTTTGTGTTGCATGTTTTGAGTGATGGCACAAATACATACCTCATCTAGACAACCTGCAAACCTCCTCCCCCCCCCCCCCCAACGATGTGGATATTAAGACCAGCTAAAAGAGGTGTGCATATATACAGTCATCGTTGGAATTCAACAATTTCCACCTTATGTATTTTAATTGTGACAAATTGTAATGTTTTTCACGCGTGTCCTATTCTCACAAAACTGCATGACATCATAGCCAAGCACAACTGTGGACATAATCACCAGGACGTAGATGTATATATATCTTCTGTGTTTGATTTTGACATTTCTGACAGAGTTGTGGACCCTTTTATACCTTTAAATCACAAAGTCTTTTTAATGTTTCTTGCATCTCTTATTCTTTTACACCTTAAAAAAAAAGACTAGTCTCTCCAAACTTTATGTATCTGATCACCTGCATGTAGAAGTGTGCAGGAGTTATAATTGCCCTCAACTGAGAAAACAAGGTCAGAAGTAGGTTTCTGCTCAATATTTGATATTAAACAGCAGAGCTACAGCACCTTGTTTTAATAAAACGATGCTACAATATTATTTTTTATCAGATCTTCAAACATGGTGAAAATATATTGGCTGTTTATTTTAAAAAAGATATGTTTTCCTTTGTAGATGAATCCGCAGAAATGAGATGGAGAACAAACACCTCTGCCAGTAGACATTAGATGGAGCGAACTTTAATTTAATATTAAAATTAACATTTACACACTCTGTAATGTATTATGCACCAAGTAGTGATCATCTCAACTTTGGGATTTTGTTCAAGCAAGTTTATTGAAAATCTTGACAATGATCTTCATCATAAAATCATTAATGGCCTTGGTCACAATATCGTTCATGCTTCTGAATGCATTTAATGTTTCAGTTCTTAAGACATTTCATATATTTCACTATTCGAACTTTTTATTTATACATATTAACTAAACTTTACTTAATCCTTCTAGAAGTAATTTAGGTCTATAAATTGGCTTTCCTAGATCCTGAAGCCATAGATGTTTTCATGGCGCTCAATTGGTTCTCCTACCAGACGTTCCATGGCGAATGAACCCAGCTGGTTTGAATAGCAAAGATACCTCCTGAATTTTATGCAGAGCCTCAGAGAAAGGTTAGGAGATTTTCTTACAAACTATATCGATGTAAATTGTGGTATAGGTGATGCAGATGGTATGATGTTATTGATTTTAAAAACAAATATGACAAACAAATTATTCTTATATCTATATACACATCAAAAACATTTCGGACTTTTAAAGAACATTTCATCAAGTAGCTTTAGTGAAAATCTCGACATATTGACCTGATTTGATGTGTTATGAATTTTTTAAACACATATTTAGCTCTGTTTCTGTAACACTGTTTGCTGACACTAGAACCTTCGTTTTACGTGCCCATAGGCACATTATGGGCACATATTATGACATGGCATTGTGTTTTGTCCGTCCATCTTTTTTGTGTGTTTATGAGTGTGATTGAAACAGGGAACATTTGTTGCAAGGTAAATGTTTATTTGACAAATCAAAACGCGTTTGTATATATCCTGATATTTTATGAATTGTAACTAAATGTAAAAACTGCAGTCCTAATCAGTTTTCTCCTAGGTTGCTTAAATGTTTAAGCAATGCAATTCCGATGAAAATGCACTAATCAAAGAAAACTAAATTAGGTCAGTGTGACATTCAAGATGACCACCATTACTTAAAATGGTCAGAACCTTAAAAATGTAGATTTCGACACTCCTTGCTCGAAAGTGATTGCTATATTTATTTATCTTACCCGAAGGAGTTTGTTACAAACTGTGACGCCCGTAAAGTAGGCGTAATATTGATAACTAAACCAGGCGTAATTTTGATGGTGACCAGGCGTACTGGTGGTTTTGGTAAGAATGTAGAAACCAGGCAATAAAATGAGGCGTAATCCAGGCGTGAAATGAGGCGTAATATGTAAATGAGTCCGCCTGGCCAAAAACCAGGCGTACAGGCGTAAATAAAACCAGACGTAAATAAACCAGGCGTAAATAATAAGCCAGGCGAAAATAAGAAACCAGGCGTAAAATTTGGCGCAATCCAGGTGTAAAATGCAAATGAGACGACAAGAGGTCAATGACCTTGAAGCGCTAAATATGTCAAGTAGTTACAGAGCAGTAGTCGCTACAAGTTTTTAGAATATAAGTCTATGTAAACAAAGATGGCAACTGGCAGTCATGTTTAATGTTTAATGTTGAATCAAAAAAAATTTCAACTTGGATCAATATCATGTTGATCATTTTAGAAATAGTCCCATATCAATATCACTTATTTTTCACAAATATTTCGCTACAAACGTTTTCAAAAAATCTATTTTTAGCTGTGGTGGCCATCTTGAATTTCCGGCCAATCTGAGATTTTGCTAGGCTCAACTAGACATCAAGAGCAACATTCCTGTGAAGTTTCATGAAAATCCATGAAGTAGCTTCAGAGTAGTCGCTACAAATTTTTAGTACATAAACTCTATGTAAAGAAAGATGGCCGCTGGCGGCCGTGTTTAATGTTGAATAGAAATAATTTTGACAAGGATCAACATCATGTCATGTGAGAAAAGTGAGCAACATGAGCAATCAGGTGTATTTTTACCCTGTCAAATACATACAAAATTGCTGGCGAGTTTGCCATTAAACAACAGATGCTTTTTTGACAATGTCGCCTTCGAGCACCAAGGCCCTTTAACCTTATTTGTACAATATTGTAAACAGACAAGGATACCACTATTATACTGTATGCTCTTTCCATAGGGTGAAGCATAATGACAATAGTAACTATTTGGTGTGTTGTCCGTCGTCCGTCGTCCGTCCGTCCGTCCGTCCGTCCGTTAACTTTTCTTCAAACGACTTCTCCTCAGAATTTTGACCAAACTTCACATGGATGATCCTTAGATGAATGCTTTTTAGATTTGTTAAAATTAGGTCAGCGCTACATCCAAGATGGCTGCCATTACCATATATGGTCGAAACCTTAAAAAATCTTTTTCTACAGAACCGCTGGACAGATTTCAACAGTTTTTCTTTTAAAATGATTGCCAAGGCCTAGACTATCAAGATTGTTCAAATAAAGTTCCCGGGGTCAAAAATGGCCGTGCCCTGGGGGTCCAAAGTTTGTATATTGAGGTTTTTCATGTTTTTCATATAGACATATAGGAAAAAACTTTAAAAAATCTTCTTCTCTGAAACCACAAGGCACAGAGCTCTCATGTATTACATGTAGCATCAGTGTATTACATGTAGCATCAGCTTATGGTCCTCTACTAAGTTTGTTCAAATGGTGACCCTGGGGTCAAATTTGTCCCCGCCCCGGGGGTCACAGTTTTACATAGACTTATATAGGATTTTTTTTTAAAAATCGTCTTCTCGGAAACTACAACAGCCAGAGGTTTGATATTTTGCATTTACTATAAGCTTATGGTCCTTTACCAAGTTTGTTCAAATGGTGACCCTCGGGTCACATTTGGCCCCGCCCCAAGGGTCACATGTTTTACATAGACATGTAAAGGGAAAAACTTAAAAAATCTTCTTCTCTGAAACTGCAAGAGCCAGAGGTTTAATATTTTGCATTTGATATAAGCTTGTGTTCCTCTACCAAGTTTGTTCAAATTGTGACCCAGGGGTCACATTTGGCCCCACCCCGGGGGTCACAGTTTTACATAGGCTTGTATAGGGAAAAACTGAAAAAAATCTTCTTCTCTGGAACCACATGGCTTAGAGCTCTCATGTATTACATGTAGCATCAGCTTATGGTCCTCTACTAAGTTTGTTCAAATGGTGACCCTGGGGTCAAATTTGACCCCGCCCCAAGGGTCACAGTTTTACATAGACTTATATAGGATTTTTTTTTAAAAAATCTTCTTCTCGGAAACTACAAGAGCCAGAGGTTTGATATTTTACATTTATTATAAGCTTATGGTCCTTTACCAACTTTGTTCAAATGGTGACCCTGGGGTCACATTTGGCCCGCCCCAAGGTCACATGTTTTACATAGACATGTATAGGGAAAAACTTAAAAAATCTTCTTCTAGGAAACTGCAAGAGCCAGAGGTTTAATATTTTGCTGTTGCTATAAGCTTATGGTCCTTTACCAATTTTGTTCAAATGGTGACCCTGGGGTCACATCTGGCCCCGCCCCTTGGGGGTCACAGTTGTACATAAATGCTTGTTTTAAATTGTTTAATTCCTTTATTTTTTTTATTTATTTTTTTATATATTATTTGTTTTTTTTAATTTTTTTTATTTTTTATTTTTTTTAATTTTTTTTTGATATTTAATTTTCGATTTATTTTTATTTTTATTAACTTGGAAAACTAGCCATATTGGACCAGTTATGGCGGAGTTATGGCTATATTTTTCCTCTTTAAGACGATAGTCACTTGCTTCATTGATGTCATAAGAGCCATATTCACCAGTAGAGCATCCACAGGCCCTCTTGGGCCTCTTGTTAATATATAAATCAGATAATAAATCAAGAACAGTTAAACAAAAAAAGTGACAAAGGTACTTACCGGCAATGCAGATTTTCAAAATTGGAAGCAAATTATCTTAGTTTTGTGTCTCTTAAGTGCATATCTAAATTATTAAATTCACAAACCCAATGATCATGATGATAATATTAAAATCACATGTACTCACAAAAGTAATCTACGTATTTTCGCTGTTTCTGAAGAAAAAAATTATAATGAAAAATAACTTAATTTTCCTTTGTGAAAAACAACTATGTTTGTGACTCTGACATAGCACCTCCACCACACCTGGTAAGGAGGCTCTAAAACTTGACATTTTCAGACAAAATTGGAGAAACTTCATACAAGTACCGAAACTATTAATATCAAATTAACTCTGGTATCTCCTTGCCATAAATATTAGGTCAACACATAGCAAATGGATGTTTTATTCAATGCATCAAAGAAATATTTACAGAAAAAGTGGAGGAGGTTATTATTTCCATTTATCTTATTATGACCCATATTCATTCATGGATATTTTAAGAACTGGTGAATAAACCCATACTTTTTATCGGTAAATATACATAATACACCTTATAGGCTATTTTTCATTTTGCCCTTACCTAAGAGTGGTTTAACTTGTTACAGTGTCTTCATAGTTTCCACAGTCGCGTCATTTTTTCCAGTCATAGAAGCAACTGGTGCTTTGAACACTGGTACGTACTGGAACAAACAGCTCCTGTCTGCAACAAAGTTCACAATAAAAATATATTTATAATTATGCTGTGAAACAAAATATTAGACACTGACACTGCAAAACCATATATCAACATTTTATCCAGGTCATATAATAATGTACATGTGCCAATTGAAAGTGTAGTTTTATTCACGGATTCTTAAAATACCCATGATTGAATATGCATAAAATGAATTACGAGTTGGTTTTGGAGTTTGGCCTTAAGTCTCATTCCCCCCACCACCCACACACCCCCTCCACACCACCGGCGGCACGGAGGACGGCGCAATTATCACAGTGGCATTTATTTGAACAACTTCCGGCATGTAAATGAATGACAACAGACAGGGGTTTTCCTATACTATTTGTTTTGTTCAGATTTGTGGTTTACGCAATACCAGGAGTAAAACATTATAGTCTGATAGCATCATTGAAACATCCGCTACACGGATACGTAGGTTTTAGCGTGTATATATTACACTATCGACACGGTGTGTATTACTGAGATTGAGACTGTGTCGGACAACCTCGGTCAGAGTCCCCAGCAGTGTACATGCACTGAGGCCCTATCTATAATCTTAGGATTGAATGGGATGTTGATGGAATTGAATTGAATTGGGGTTTTAAGGCGTTGAACAGCGCTAAAACAATTGGGCTCCCATTGGGTCATAATGACTGATGGGCCGTGCCTATGGGTCTGCTTGATAACCACTAGAGTCCTACTTATTATGTTTTTCGAGTATTACAGTAGGTCAATCAGATAAATATCTCTATATGTATTAGCTAAGATTTAATATTAAACAAAATAAAAGCTGCAAATAATCTTACCACTCAAAATTATACCACTACCAGGCAACGGCCCACAAGTTCTGTCCCTTCTCATCCGAGTAGTTGCATACACATTTTATCGATGGCATCATGCAATTTTTTTGAACGTCAATGTAAACCTCACAATATGTATTGGCAATTGATTGGCTGTCTTCAAAATCAAGTTGAGGCTTAATTACGGAAATATTCCTTTCTAAAATCACTTTTTAGTGAGTTGTAAATATCCGTTTGCTTATCCGGAAGTTAAAATTTGAAAACAATGTCTGTTTGAAAAACTGACATGCGCAGTGTAACTGTCTACGCTAGACTAAATGCGATTGGCCAATTCAAAATGAAAGTAATTTAAAAAAAATAGAAAAGAAGTAAATGTGTTGCCAGACGCTTGCAGAGAAATATGAGTGTTCGATTGCATGCGCCTTTGTGATAGTACGAATAACTGAATTGTCAACATCAGGAAATGGAAATGATTTCTCACGATTCTCTACATACCAACGCCAAGAAAGCATGTATTTACGTTGTAATAAGTCATACCTTTACGTGTGTCTTTTGTTTTAATTTGAATGCAAGTAGGATTTGAATATTTACTAGAGAGCTTTCGCAGTACGAACTTTCATGCTTTACAATTCGTACTTAAGAATATTCGTATTCGTAGTGTTTTTAGCTCTACAGGCCAAGGGCCAGCAGAGCTTATGGGATGGTGTGTTGTCC